>PVHY01030079.1:0-13711 GCA_004024945.1 Uropsilus gracilis
CCCCCCCCCCCCCCGCCCGCCCCTCCTGCTTGGCCTGCCTGGGGGGCGCCACCGCCCCTGTGGCCTGCGGTCGATGCTCTGGCGGGTGGGCGGGGCCGGTGGGGCTGCCCGGCAGGGCCGCCCACCGCCGGTCAGCGGGAGGGCCAGGAGGGGGCCTCGTGTTCCACGTCGGGGCGTGGCCCAGAGCCGGGAAGGGGGCTCTGGGGGCCGCGGAGGGCGGGGCTGCTGCCTGCGGTGTGAGGCGGACACGCTGACCCTGGGCGGCCGCGCCGGGGTGCAGACCAGGCAGCAGAGCCTGGCCCCGTGTGAACCCCGAGCCGCCAAGGGGCACCATCTTGGCAGAGGCCAGCTCGGCCGGGCTCCGTCCCACAGCGGCCACCGGTCCTCGGCCGGCCGGGCCTGCGCTGCGCTCCCCGGGCCCTGCTCCCACCCAGGCGCCCCCCCCCCCGCCCCCTGCTTTTCCAGAGCACGTCTGGGCCGGGGGCAGGTCGGGGACTAAGAGCCTGGCGAGTCTCCCCGAGGCGGTCCACTCGGCGTGGACGGGGCAGCTCCGCCCAGCGGCCGTGCGAGCTGCAGGGAGAGGAGCTCCCCGATGGCCACACGGCCTCAGGGCCGCGCCTGCCGCCCTCTGCAGGGTCACAAGGCGGGAACCCTCGGAGGCGCCGAGGTCAGGCTGCCCTGGGGCGAGGGCCCCTCTCTTCCCGCGGAGGCAGCCGTAGCCACGGCCAGGCTGCGGGGGTCCCTGGGCATCTGTCCGGTCTCCACGCTGCCCGGCCCGGGGTGGCCTTTGTCCCTCATGGTCCAGGAGCGGGGGCATCGCAGGGCCGTGTCTGCTCCACTCAGCCCATCGCCTGTCGGTGCCCAGGGCGCCAGCCACGGCCCGCGCCGTCGGCCTCCCCACGCGCAGGGCGAGGCGGCCACCCGTGGCCCACAGCGGCTGCGTCCCGGCTGGCACGGCTGACTGGGTGTGGCCGCCCTCCAGCCTGGGCACACGGCCTCTCCTCCCCCTCGGGGTTATCTCCAGCTCACACGCAGGTGGCCAGCGGTTGCCGCTCAGCTGGGCCACACCCTGTGGGCAGGGGTGGGGCTGGCCAGCCACTGCCGTGCCTCTGCGTCTGCCTCCCATCCGGCTGTGTCCCCGCCAGCCGTCCTGGCCCCGACCCTCTGCTCCGGCCTGCCCGGGACCAGCTACTCGCCCAGGGGAGGGCGTGTGGTGCGCCGAACACCCTCCCCCAAGGGCGTCCCCAAAGCCGCGTGCCACCGGGCCCTGGGCTCTGACGACACCCACGAACATCGGGGTCCCGGCCACTCACCTGCTGTCCTCGTCCTGCCCCAGGGCCTGAGCAGCAGCCTGCCTCTCTGTGAGCAAGAGGTGCCCAGCAAGCAGGAGAAGTGGCAGCCGCCCCCCGCTGAAGCCTGCCAGGTAGGTGGCCACCCCCGCCCGCCTTGGGGGACACGCAGTGTCACAGGGCACCAGGGGCAGAATCACGGGGCCCCACGCCACCCACACGGCAAGGTGACGCCCAGGTGGAGCCAGCGCTATGTTCTAAAGGTGACCCACCCCCCGCTGAGATCTGTGCGTTGGCCTCAGAGACACCATTTCAACTCTGCCATTGCTGGGCGGTGCCCCTGTGAGTATACATACCACAGGACCTTCTGTCAGGAGCACTGGGGTGTTTGGGGGGCTTGTGGAGGTGTGGAGTTGTGCACCCCAAGTTCTGTGGTGCTGTAAACCACTGGCAAATCAATACAATTTGAGCTGGAAAAAAAAAAGAATAGAAACAGCTTAAGTTCGCACATGGGACAGATGTTAGAGAAGATGCAGTATGCACACGTGGTGGAATATTACTCAGCCATGAAAAAGAAAGGATGCTGTCCTGCCCCTTGCAGCCATGCGGATGGAGCTAAGGGAGCGCTGCTCGGTGAACTGAGACAGAGGAAGACAAAGACAGCGTGATCTCACTCAAGGGTGGCATGGAGAGAAAGCAAACACATGAACTAAATCTAGCGAAAGTGAACTCGGGACTGTGAGGTGGGGGAGTGACAAACGGGCCACTCTCCGGGGAGGGACACAGAATTCATTGGGGGACTTAACGTGGAAGACACACACGCCCAAGACCCTCCCTGGGCTCTGGGGCTGCAGGACACATGTCCCGAGCCCCACACACGCCCTTCTAGGCCTTTCTACGCAGGGATCCCTTGGGCAATCTGCAAGACTTCGGGCCCTCGGAGCAGAGCCTTGAAACGTGTCGCTTGGGGTCTGCAGGGCGAGGCCGAAGCGACTCTGCTTCAGGGGCTGGTCCAGCTACGCGGGTCTCACGCAGCTTTCTCTGCGAAAGCCCTGCCGTGGCTCCTCCGGGCCAGGGGAGCGAGGGTGCTTGGGGCACCTGCTGCAACTGTGTGTAATGTGGACGTGCCGGTGCCTTCTGCTGGCGACAGCTGCACGCTGGGCAGGGACGCGGGGCCGGAGACACGTGAGTGAGGAGGTGACCCGGACCTGAGCCAGGCGTATCGTCACGACCCCGGTCCCGAGGGCGCCATCCAGAACGCTGGCCTAGACCGAGGGCCCCGCTCCAACCCCCAGCCCCTGCCCTGCACGGCCTTCTGCCTCTGTTGACAGGGTCAGCGGGGGGAGGGGGCGGGAGGTACGTGGGAGGGCCTGGCCGGCGGCTCCCTGAGGTTGGCGAGGACTCGGGTCCTCAGCCAGGTGCACACACCTGTGCGACGGGCAGTGACGTCGCCACACGGCCGGGGGTGGGGGGCAGAGCTGGGGGTTCCTTTCTCACGCAGACCCCACAGCTGTCCGCAGGGCTGTCTGCAGAGACAGGCGGCTGGGGGAGAGCGGGGGGTGGGGGAGGGCGGGAGTTAGTTTTCAAGTTAAACACTCTTTTCTGTCTGGGAAGAAAAATGAGCCCCAAACATTAGATCAGGAAAAACAAGTTTTAATGGAAACCGTGAACGTTCCTCTGAAGGAGAACGAGGCAGAGTCTGCGAGGGCTCCAGGGAGGGAGGAAATGGGGGGCTGTAGGCTTGGCGGCACGGGAAGCTGAGCCGGGCGGCAGCCGTGGCGGCAGCGTGGGGAGGACGGAACCCCGGAGGAACACTTGCCACGGATGTCGGGGCAAGGAGCGCATAGGCCTCCGGCAGGAAGAGTCCCCAGCCCAAACCCACTTGGCGCTGCCCGTGGGTTCTTGGAATCTGTGACGTGAGCGGCCCCGGGCCGGTGAAGCCACAGCTCCCAGCGACGCCATCCTGCTCGACGCTGCTTCTCGTCCAGGTGTACAATGCCGCTGTTGGCGGAGGATCCCTGAGGACAGTGAGTGAGCAGAAACACCCCCCAGGAGCTGTTTGGGGGTCACCTGTGCCTCTTTCTGCCCCGTTTCCCTGTGCCCACCAGAACGGAGCAGCCCGAGAGAACCCCACGTGCAGGCTCCGCCCCAGAGCTCCGCCCAGCTTAGCTCCAGGTCGAGTCACTGACCCCTGGGGCTTCGAGCCTGGACGGGTGGATGTGGGTTTCGATGCCAGAGGGCGAAGGGGGTGCTCAGTGCCCCATCACCTAGAGAGGTGATGCCCACAATAGGGACCTGGGAAAGTGTGCTGTGGAGGGTGGGGGCATCTCGCTTTCACAGCCTGCGTCGTGGGCAACAGCACAGGCACTGGGGGCCAAGCTGACCTGGGGTCCCTCACTTGCTGCCTTCCCCGACCATGAGACATAGCTGAGGTCACGTGGTTTTCTCAACTACGGCTGCACTGATAGCCTCGTCAGCTGACTTTTGGAAGCCTGAGAGTACGTGAGCTCCCTACCTCGCGCTACACACACAGGACTCCAGAAGTTGCAAAGGACTAAGTGCTTAAATAAAACACTAAAGTGTTTAGAAATAAAAGACACTGTTTATGACCTTGGAAAAAGAAAGCTATTCTTATGAGCCAAAAAGGAAAAATGGTAAAAAAGAAAGTATATAAATCGGACAGCTAACATGTGATCAAGGGGTACCCAGGCACCCCAAACTGTGGAGGGGTGCACACTCTGAAAGAAGTCTGGCCATCTGTGTGCACAAAAGCAAAAGCAGCAGATTCTTAGTGTGAACAGATTTTAATAGAATGACTGTGCACACTGTTTACAACAGCCAGAACACGGAGATGACCCAAATGCCCCAAAACAGATGACTGGACCAGAAAGTGGTGCTAACGCACACAGTGGAATATTATTCAGCCATCAAAAAGACACATTCGCTGTATTCGTGGTAACATGGATGGACTTGAAGGACTCAAGCTAGCAGAAATAAGGCAGAAAGAGAAATACTGAGGGCTACGGGGAAAACATATGCAGGATGTGGGGAAAACAAGCCAAAGGGCAAGAAAAATTCATGAAAACGAACAAACTGATAGCGGAACTGAAGCATAAAGCAAGAGAGGAGGGAGGGAGGGTGAAAGCGGGGGAGGGATGAGCACAGGAGGTTGCGATGACAGTTCACAGGTGACGGTGGTGGGAGAACCTTGGGGCAGACAGCAAGGTAAAACATGTGTGTGTGCGATGAACTAAACAATAAGGAAAGTTTATTTAAAGCAAGAATCTCTGTGCAGAGAGCGAAGGAAGGAAAGCCCTGCTAATACTAATAGCCCCCCCCCCCGCCAAAACCCAGCCCACGTCACCTCCCTTTGTGGGAACGTGCCCGGCCAAATCGGGTCAGCCTGAGGCAGGACCGCTCGGCCCAAGGCTTGCCACAGGTCGAGGCTCCTCTGGCGGGAAGCACAGAAAGGGCGAGGCGGGTCTCGGAGAGCCGGGGCTGGAGATGCGATTCAGAACCCTGAGGTTCTGGGCACCGTGGGCACCGTGAGGCCAGGGCGAGGGCTGCCAGCCGCTCGCAGAGCCAGGGCCGGGGGCGCACACACGTCTCACCCACACGCCCCTCCTGGCCGTGGCCGTGTCCCCGCATGTCCCCGGGCCTCCGGTGCGAGCGGACACCGGAAGAGCGGGGAAGCAGGCCGGCTGGCCTCGGTGCGCTCCCGGCGCCGCTTCCCCTGCGGCCCCCCTCGGGGAGTCTGGCTGCAGCGCTCACCCCGAAGGCCGGACTCGCACCCAAGGCCGCTGCGTGCCGGGGGACTCGGGGCCGTGGGGTGCTCTGCAGGGCCCCCCATCCCCGGGATGCCTCCGCACCAGAACCAGCTCCGACTGTGAGCGCCGGACACTCGCAGAGGTCAGCCCAGACGAGCACGTGGGAGACGAGATTTCCCACAGAGAGACACGATCGCGCGAGCGGGGAGCGCACCGCAGCGTCAGCGCAAACCGTTAGAGAAAACCCACCAGGAAAATCGGCGGAGGGCCTGGACGACCATCCACAGGCGCAGCCGCGGCCGCCCAGCCACGGCGAGGAGCTGCGACCCGCAAGCCCAGAGATGCAGGTCAGTCCTCCGGGAGCCGCCTCAGCCCGCACAGGAGTGAGGAAGCCTCGATGATGCCAGCGGGGCCACACGTGGCCGAGGACGGCCGGAAGACGGGCTGCTGCGCTGCTCAGGTTCGATGACTCGGAGGAGCGTTTGGGGCCCCCGGGAAAGTCAAGAAGAGGCAGGGGTCTGGCTTGGAAAAGACTGTCGCGGGTGCAGCGGATGCGCGAGGCTGCTCGCGGTGGTGCTGCCGTGGACCGAGAGGCAGGGGCAGCTCGGCCGCTCGGCTGTGGAATGAAGAAACAAACCCCGACAGTCACACCACAGGATATGGCACGCGGGCCAAAGTCCCCTGGCCGGGTTGATGGGAGCAGCGGGCAGACATCACGGAGACCTTTAAAGTGCTCCACGTAGCTGGGCGCGGTGGCGTGCGCCTATAATCCAAGCGCTGAGAGGCAAGAGGCCAGGGATCCCTTGAGTTTGCAGGTTCGAGACCACCCTGGGCAACATAGCAAGATCGGGCCTGGAAAAAGCAGTCGGATGTAGGGCTGGGCACCTGTAATCCCAACTACCTGGGAGGCTGAGGCTGGGAATTGCTTGAGTCGGTGGGATCGGGACTATCCTGGGCAACATAGCGAGACGTAGTCTCTAAAAAATCATGATAAAGGGCTACGCACACAACAGCACTGTTCATGCAGATGCTCAGGTCCACAGGACGATGGTTTGCAGCCGTGTGTCCACGCAGCGAGTGTGGGAAGCAGTGGCTGGGACAGGACTGGGTTTCTGGAGAAGCAGGAGGATGGCCGCTGGGGCTTCCTGTTCTGAGGAAGCCAGAACTGAGGTGACAGAGACATGGCATGTGAGCGTCAGGGGTACGGCGTGTGTTACAGGGGTACAACATGTGTTATGTGAGTTTCAGGGGCATGACGTCAGGACCTGGCCTTTGCTTCTTCTGTGACGTGGGGTCCGTCGGTCAGCTGACATCTGTCACCTCACACAGAAACAGATGTTTTTCTTGCCATGAGCCCTTCTAAGATCTGCCTTGAGCAACTTCTGTGCCCAATGAAGCACTGGTGGGCAGAGCCAGCCCACACCACCTCCCATCCCAATGTGCTCACAGCTGGTGCGTCTCAGGGCTTGTTTTGTGGCTGAAAGTTTGGACGTGGTCAGCCCATCTCACCCAGCCTGATCCTGGCCACCCTGGGCGGCCGCCAACCCGCTCCCTGTATGGGTGGGAGGAGCTCGTAAGCAGTTTTTCTTGAGATAGTTCGTATTTCAAGAAGCTCATCACTTAAGCAGATGTGGTCTCTCCACACGATGGAGTAACTCACGCCACTGTGGCTGCATGGAGGGGATGGACGGGGTGAGGCCAGCGAAATGCATCAGGATGGATGATTCCTGAGGTGGGATTGTGC
Source organism: Uropsilus gracilis (assembly GCA_004024945.1). NCBI lineage: Eukaryota > Metazoa > Chordata > Mammalia > Eulipotyphla > Talpidae > Uropsilus > Uropsilus gracilis. The sequence goes on from PVHY01030079.1 coordinate 6,801, forward strand.
GATGTGTGGCCTTTCGTGGCTGACTTCATCCATCAAGCTTGTCTTCATTCGGGTCCGTCCATGTGGTAGCCGGGGGCAGCACGCTGTTCCTTTTTCATGGCTGAGCAATATTCCAGCAGGGGTGGGTAGACTGCATTTTGGTTATTCAGTCTGCAGTTGAAGGGCGTTTGTATTATTTCTGCTTTTGAGCTGCTATGAGACACATCGTCTGAGACCATGTTGATCTCCATTGTTTGTCCTGGGGAGTCCAGGAGTCCCTTCTGTGCTCTCGTCATAGTGCTCCAGCCAGGAAGCGCCACAGGCGCGCCACGAGCCCTCCTCGTGCTCACCCTTTCATGTCTTGGTTCTACACTCACTTCCAAGGGCTGGCTTCTGTCAGGTTTATCTACATCCTGCCAAGAAGTGACACTATCTGGCATCTTTCTCCCCCTGTTATTTCACTCAGCATCCTTCCTTCCATTTCCTTTCCATCCAGGTTGCCACAAATAGCATGCGTTCGTCCTTTTTGATGGCCTAGTAATATTCCACGAAACCACAGACCCTGTCTCCTTGATCCACTTGTGTGCAGGGCACATGGCTGTGTCCACTGCTTGCTTGGCTGCAGGTCACAGGAGGCAGATGGCCCTCTGGATGGGTGCTCTTGCTCCGGTGGACCCCTGGGCGTGGCGTTGGGCCGGGGGTAGTCCACTATTAATCTTTCGAGAAACCTCTGCCCCCCTTGTGGTGGGCTGGACCCTCTCCATCCCACCAGCAGTCTAAAAGTGCCCCTTCTCTGCGTCCTCACCGGCACATGTTCTCTGGGGCCGGCGCCTGTCTCCTGCGAGGTGCGACTTGCGGCCACATCTGCCCTAGTCAGTCTGGGTGGAGCAGGAGCTGCTCTTCCACCCCAGTCATGACCCTGCTTCCCCTCCTGCCCCTCGGCTCCCTTCCCTGAGTCAGCAGGTGGCCACTGAATCCAGTACCTGCTCCAGGCAGGCGGTGCCATCCCTGTCCTAGCCCTGGTGCCCCCCACCCGTGGGCCCGCCCACCTGCCGCCTCCCCAGACCAGGCACTGCCCAGCTGGCCACCCCCCTCCGGGCTGGCTAGAGGCGGCTGAGCGGCACCAGACAGGTCAGTGGTGTCCACACAGAGTGGACGGTACAGGTGCGCGTGGCTGCTGCTACAGCCCCGGAGGGTCGCGTCCGGTGCCCAGGGTGTCTGCGGTTCCCCAGGCTCCTCCTGGAGGCCTGCGTGTCCTCCTCCAGCCCAGCAAGGTGGGCTGGGCCGTTTCTCGGGGAACAGCCAAGCCTGACTCGGGGGGAGGAGTGGCGTGGGGTGGGTGTGGCTGGGGGCTCGGGCTGGGCAGAGCCCTGGGGAGGACGGGGCGTGCGCGGGGTCATGGCAGCTGGGCTGTGAGGGGAGGACGCGAGGAGCGGCCACCAGAGGCTGCAGCCGCGTCTGGGGCGGGAGGAGCTGAGCCAGCGCAGTGGCCACCGCAGCCGCGGCCACACCCAGACCCCACGAGCTGGCTTTCCGCGGTCAGCGCTGCCCGGCAGGTGGGAGATGTGGGGGGACGGTATGCCCAAGGTCCCGGGAAGGGCAGCCCCGAGTCTGGCGCTCAGGCCTTGGCCGCCGTGGGCCCGGGTGCACCCAGGGGCAGGGGTCTCTGCTGCTTAACGTGTCCTTCCGAGGCTGGACAGTGGACAGTCCTTGCGGCCGCACAGCCGTCTGCTGCCCCCGAGGAAGGCCGCTCAGCCGGGCATCGCGCATAAGCTCGTGCCTCGTTTTCCCTCGTAAAACCTCTGCAAGGACTGGAGCCAGGTGCCATGGTGCACGCCTTTAATCCCAGCCTAGGATGGGAGACTGAGATTGGGGACCACTTGAGTCTGCGGGTTCAAGAGCCGCCCGGGCAACACAGCGAGACCTAGTCTCAAAAAGTAGCTGGGTGTGGTGGCGCGCGCCTGTCATCCAGCTACCTGGGAGGCTGAGGCTGGGGATCGCCTGAGTCGGGGGTACCCCGGGCAACATAGCGAGACCTCGTCTCTAAAAATGAAAAAAAACAGAACAGAACAGCCTCTGCAAGGGCTGGACCGAGAGCATCTCAGGGCTGGCGACTCGCCCGGCCCGGCCCGGCCACACTGGTGCAAACACCGGCCCCATTCCGCGTCCTCCTCCTGCGCACGGGCCCTGTCTCTCTGGGCGTCCCCACCCCCCCGGCGCCCCGGGACCCTCTCCGCCAGCGCCGGGTGGAAGCTGGAGGGGGGCTCCTGGTCTCATGCCCGCTGCAGCCCCCGGGCCCCCCAGGCTCTTCTGTCCCTCAAAGTCTGGACCGGAGAGGAGGACGCCCCCCCACGCCAGAGCAGGAGGCCGAGGAGCCTGTCTGCAGGGGAGGCGGGAGCCGCGGCGCCTCTCGGACACCCCCGGTGCCCCGTCTCCCGGACGTCAGGCTCTGTCACCGGGCCCCGGTCTCTGTCATCCCGGGTCACATGACTGTCCCACGGGACGGGCGCGTCTCCGGGGGAGCAGCGCAGGCCGGCGGCGCGTTAGGCCAGCGGCTGTGGGCAGAGACTTAAGCGCAGCTGCGGCTTTGCTCTCTCAACGGGCCTTGGAGAGGCAAAGGGAGACGGGTTAACACACGAGCCAGGACAGCAGGAGCTGAGGCGCCCACAGAGGGCGTTTGCGGGGGGAGCGAGGGCTCCGCGGAGCAAACCTCGGGGCCTCCGCTTGCGCTGCTCCCTCACTGTGGGACACTTGTCCTGGCCTTCCGGAGTACGCAGCCCCTTCGTCCTCTTGACGTAAGCGAGGGAGGCGCCAGGTGGGTGCCACAGCTGTTGTAGGTGATGAAGCCAGAGGAAGATCGAGCGATTGGTTGGTTCATCTATACAGTTATTTCTTTTTTGGAGACCAGGTCTCACTGTGTTGCCCGTGGAACCGCAGACTCTCGTTGCCCGAGGTACCATGGACTCAAGCGATCCCCAGCCTCAGCCTCCCAGGTAGCTGGGATGACAGGCGCGTGTCACCACGCCCGGCTGCTTTCTTAAGACCAGGTCTCGCTATGTTGCCCGGGGTCTTGAACCCGCAAACTCAAGCGATCCCGGGCCTCTTGCCTACCAGTGCTTGGACTACAGGCGAGCGCCACCACGCCCGGCTCAGAGAAAGATTTCAAGGGGGTTAGATACCTGCTCTTTGCAGCGGTTTTCCCCAAAAATGATGTCTTCCAACAAATGCCCTTCTAATGACCTTGAAGGGCAGCTGGGTCCCCAGTAAGCTGGGCTTCTGTCCTCGGGACACAGGACGTGGCCTGGGCCAGCGGGTCAGCACCCAGGAATGAGTCTGGAATGCAGACTCTGCCCCCGCCCCACCTGTCCCATCTGCCAGGAGCGAGACCCCCGGGGTGGGGGCTGGGGGCCAGTAGAGCTGGGTACGGGGGTCCCAGCCACACTGCGTCTTCCGGAAGAGCAGAGTCCTCTGAAGCTCGTCCCCAGCTGCGTCCTGCTCCGTGATGACGCGCGCGTCGCTGTGCTCGCCGAGGTATCCCAGGGGGCTGGGGACCGGGGTCCCGAGAGGCCACACCGCAGAGGGAGCGGTGGAGAGGGGGCAAAGTGCCCCTCCCCGCGGAGACGTGAAGCCCGCGTGGCCCCAGCAGCCCCACCCGGTGCCCGACTTTGACCTCCGCCCACCCCAACCCTGGTCTGAAAACGCAGCTCCGGTGGGAGGGCGCGGCCAGGTCCCCAGGAGGCCGCTCCAGGAGGCCCTCGGCGGGGCGGGTCTCCCACCGGCCCAGGGTCATTAGCAGGGGCGGGCGCCTGGCCGGGCGGGCGGCCCTGGGGAAGCCGGGCACGGCCACAGCTGTGTGCCAGCCTGGGTGGCGGCTGTTTTCGCAGCCGCTGAAGTAGGTTCCCTCAGCGTGGGGGGGCTGCAGCCCGAGGAGCCCCGCCCAGGGCGGAGCTGCGCCGGAGCCACGCGCCACGGGGCTGGTCCCGCCCATGCAGCGGCCCCTGGGGGGAAGCAGGGGGCCGTCCCCGCCTGAGCTGCCCGGGCTGGGGGCCGCCTGGATGGCAAGGGGCAGCCTGGAGGGCGGGGGGGGCCCAGGTGTGCCGCTCAGGCCTGCCGGTCAGCGGCCCCTCCTGCCCGTGGCCGCTCTGACTTAGGTTTTGGGACAGCAGGTCACGGGCTTCCTCCCAGGGAAGGGGGGCGATGCCCCCCTGGAGCGGCCGGAAGTGGGAAGTCGGGCAAGGGAGACTGCCCAGCGCAGGCTCTGCGACTCCAGGCCGGAGCTGCGGGCGGGACCCCAGGAGGGACACAGGGTTCCTCCGGGCAAAGTGGGGGTCCCCAGAGCCCCCCTTCCTGGGTGCTGATCTGCCCGCTGCCCACTGAGTGGCGGGGGACGCTGGAAGCCAGGCTGTCGTGTCCGTGCCAGGGCGGCGTTTGCTGGTGGTGGCATCGCTGTGAGGCGGAAGGGAGAGGCGCATGGGCGGAGACGCAGGCCCGGTCCCCGGGTCAGCGCTCCCCCGGTCACTGCTCCCCCGGTCAGCGCGGGGCTTTAACCGTTGCTTTCAATCGTGGTGACTGCGGCTCCCGGGCACCGGGGCCAGGTCACTGCGGGCCATCGCCGCTGGCCTTGGCTGCCTGGGCAGCTGGCAGTCAGGCCTGGGATGGGTCAGCCGCGTGGGACTGGCCTGGAGAAGGCAGCCGGGCGCCCGGCCCGCTCTGCGCAAGGCTGAGGTCTGCAGAGTCCAGCTGTGGACACCCCTGCAGGGCGTGAGGCCGCCCACGCCACCCGCCAGGCTGACACTGGCCGTGAGCCAGCCCCGTCCTGGGCCGTGGAGCTGAGGCCCTGGCCGCGGCCTCCTCGGACGAGGCTGCTGGCCGTGGACAGAGGTGCTGTCTGGGACGCCCCGGGCTCCAGGGCTGGGAGCTCCCGGGAGCTCCCGGGGACCCTGCAGGCGGCGGTGTAGGGCCGCAGCTCCGGGAGGAGGCACCGAGCGGAGGTCTGTTTCCAGCTGACAAGCAAAGCTCTGGCCTCGGCTGGGTGTGTCCATCTAGGCCTGGCCGCCTGCAGACCAGAGTCAAGTTTGTTTGGCAGAGGGGGCACCTGCTGGTGCCACCATCTTCCCGAAGATGGCCAGTCCTGGCCTGGCCTCCTCCCTGGACAGTCCCTCCACCCTGGACAGTCCCTCCCCTTGGGGACAGTCCCTCCTCCCTGGACAGTCCCTTCTCCACATGCGCTGTGAGCCGGACGTGCAGGCACATCTGTCTTGGCCACTTGGTGAATCCAGCGGGATGGGGTCACCTCCCTACATCCTCTTGGCCACTTGGTGAATCCAGCGGGATGGGGTCACCTCCCTACATCCTCTGTGGGAACTGGGCTGGGGAGGAAGCTGAGCGATGGTCTCCCAGAGCCTGTGTACCTTCCAGAGCGGCGGGTGCTCCCTGCAGGCCTGGTCAGCCCTAGGAGCTCCCTCGGTGGACAGCCAGGGTGGACAGGGCAGCCAAGGCGCTTCTCACTGGTCTTCAGCTCTGGGACTCGCGACAGGCCAATAGCCTGTTTCCTGCAAGACGGGCTATTTGTCAACAGCGGAGACAAACGGGTCAGCGAGGACCGGCCTGAGGAACATTTCTGCTTGCAGGGTGCTGGCCGGCAGGCGTGTCTTTCTCTGCTGCAGGGACAAGGCTCTTCTGGGGGGCTGGGCTGAGCCTCCTCCCTTCCCCCAGAGGCAGGGTCCCCAGGCCCCCATGGGTGCGGGCGCTGCAGCCTCAGACCTCCGCAGGCTCAGGCAGTCGAGCTGCCTCCGAGGGCTGGTGACAAAGCGGGTTTGAGCTGTGCACTGTGGGAGGAGCCGTGGGGACAGGCGGCTCAGGCAGCGGTGGACAGAGACGCCCCAGGGGCTGGGTGGTGGGGCAGCACAGGTCCGAGCCCCACCAGCTGCCACAGGGCCTGCAGGCCGACGTCATTTGCAGGAGTTCGGGAAAGGACGCAAATAAAGATGACAGGTAAAGGGCAGTGGCCATGCGCAGAGCAGAGGAAGCAGCAGGCGTCTCCGACCGTCAGAGATGTGCCAGGCGGGCCTTCTGGAAAGACAGCTCCACGGCCCCGGCGGTGTCTCTGCGCTCCGGGCGCCTCTTCTATAACCCTACGGGCGACGCAGGATTCCCGTATCCTGCTATGGCCCCATGAGCGAAGTCACATGTCCACGGGAAAGTGCAAAACGGGACACCACAGACCCGACAGCGCCGACATTTTCTCCACAATTTTTCTGTCAGGAAATGCGAAAATGTAGCTTACCTAGCCCTAGGAGGGCACCAGGGCCAGCACATCCTTCCCTCAAAGGTGCTCATCTCAAAGGCTTCCAGCGAAAGGCTCGGGGCCGGGGCCTTCTTAGCAGAGGCACGAGGAGGTCAGATGACGTGTGGACGGAATTCAGCAGAAAGTGGGAGCCGGGGAAGAGGAAGGATGTGCTTCTCACAGGCCAGGCTCACCCCTGACAGGGAAGTCTGCCCGGGACGTTTCCAGCCATTCCTCCCGACCACTGTGGAGTCCTGAGCACCTCGCTCTGTGGCCAGCTCAGCAGCCCATAAGCAGGACACCACAGCCGGCCTGATCTGGCTTTCCAGGAAAAGAAGGTGGCTTAGGTTCGAAAGCACTGCCAGTCAGCACGTTCATTCAACAAGGAGGTACAGCCCCAAGGTGGTTTCCATAGAGGAAACATCCGGCATCCACTCACGCTCTAAGATTCGAGGGGCCGGAGGTCCCAGGAGCCTCCTGAGGCTGAGGAAGCTGGTTGGTGCCAGGATCCCTGGAGCGCCGCCTTGGGGAGGTGGATGCTTTCCCATGCGGGGTGACTGGTGTGGTGGGGGTGTGGGGTGACTGGTGTGTGTGTGGGGCATGGGGTGACTGGTGTGCGTGGGGTGAGAGGTGACTGGTGTGTGTA
>PVHY01030080.1:0-13707 GCA_004024945.1 Uropsilus gracilis
CCCCACCATGTAGGGGGACGGAAGCCGGTCGCGCGACAAGCGCGGTGGCTGCCGATGTCCCGGCCGCAGAGGGCGCGGGCTGCCAGAGACCCGCGCGGCGCCCGCACGCAAGTGGGGACAGCCTCTCCCGACAATTTGCTTTTATCCTAGCATTGAAACACAACCTATAACCTAAGGAGTCAACCCCCAGACAATCACCGAGAACGAGACCCATCTACATGAAGGCGCACAAGTGCCCAGATGTGGGTTCCCAGGATTTGGCGGTGCATAACAGAGGGCTGCAGGCGCCTGCGTGCATCTATCAAAGTGAAACGTCGCAGAACAATTCCTAAGCAAGTGATCCTCAAACTTGTCTGTCAGGACTGCTTTGCTCTCAAAAAGTAGTGAGGACCCCACACAGCATTTGTTTAAGTAGATTATAGTGATATAATCCACAGATACACACTGATGTCATTTGTCCCAGTTTTGCCCCTCGGGAGACATTTAACAATGTCTGAGAGTATTTGGTTATTATAGGTGGGGTTATTACTGCATCTGGTGGGTGGAGATCAAAGTGTTGCTAAATAACAACAATGTACAGCCCCCACACATTCAGGCAACAAAGAATGATTTGGCTCCGGATGCTGTAATTCCAAGGTTGAGAAACTGTAAACTATATCTACAGATATTTTCCTTATTCAAAATTTTAATTGAGAAATTTAAAGCGATTACTTCAACAAAAATAATAATATAGCTTGGTTTTAATGACATTTTTATGAACAAATTACTATTTTCCAAAACAAACATCTTTAGTGGGGTGTGACATTACTTTACATTTTTACAAATCTTTTTAATACCTAGCCTAATAGAGGGCAGCTAAATTCTTGAATGGGCTTCTGTGTTTAGTCTGTTATCATATATTATTTGAAGAACAATATATTTTTTGAAGAACATATGATCTCACGCAGACATGCATCTGAAAAAGGGTCAATGGCTCTAATACAAGTGGTACAGGTAGACATCCTTGCCCTGTTCCGGATCTTATAGGAAATGCTTTTAGTTTTTAATCATTGAGTAAGATCCTGGCTGTGGTTTTATAATACAGACCCTTGACTATGTTGAAGTATGTTCCTTCTGTACCCATTTTGTTAAGAGTCTTAACCACAAATGGGGCTCTATCTTGTCAAATACTACCTGTGTACTTGTCGATATGATCATATGATTTTTATCCTTTGTTTTGTGGACGTGGCACATCATCTTGATTGATTTTTTTAATGTTTTTTTTCTCTCCCTCCCTCCCCTCATTAGCTTATTTTAAACTATCATTGTGGGAATCCCACAGAATCATGATGTTTTGTATTACTAAATTCTATTTCCTAGCATTTTGTAGAGAATTTTTGCTCTATGTTTTTCAGAGAGATCAGTTTGTAGTTTTCTTTCTATGTTATGTCCTTGTCTGGTTTTGGTGTTTGGGTCACCACAGTATCTTAAAGGTTTTGTAGGTCCTAGATGTTTGATTTCAGGGAGAAATCTTTCTTTCAATTTCCACAACTGTGACCTGTCCAAATATTCTGTTTCTTCCTGTTAAACCATATTATTCTAAAAATTTATCCATTTCTTCAAGTTAGCAAAAATTTGGTGAATAGTTGATTAATCTTTTGCACTACTTTGTATTTCTATGATATCTTGCTATAATGTTTCTTCTTTCATTTCTAATTCTATTAAAGTTTCCTCTCTTCTTTGTTAATCCTTAATGTTTTGTTGATACTATTTATCTTTTTGAAGAACTAACTCTTGGGGTCATTGATTTTTATATTTTCTTTTTGATTTTAACTTCATTATTTCTGCTCTAAATTTTTATTATTTCTTTCCTTCTATTCTGATTTTTTTTTCAGGTTGTTTTAGGAGTAAGGTTGAATTTTTCATATGATGTTTTTCTTGTTTCGTAATCTAGGTTACAATTAATCTATTTCCTAGCACCATTTTTGTGCTAAGATTTGTGCAGATTGTAATAACTTCTATTTTCATTTTCATTTGTTTTTTGTTTTTTTTCTTTCTTTTCCTTTTTCTTTCATTTTCATTTGTTATCAATTACTTTTAACTTTATTCATTGACCCAGTGATTATTGAGAAACATATTCTTTAATTTTTATATGTTTGAGATTTTATTGGTTTTCTCTTCATAGTTAATTCCTAGTCTTATACCATTATGATCAGAAAAAAATTGGTGTTATTTTAATTTTTATGAATTTGTTGACACTTGATTTGTGTTTCAACATATGGCTTATCTTCAAAAATGTGTCAAGTGTACTTAAGAAAAATGTGAATTCTGCTGTTATTATAGCTATTTATTTTATACATATTTGGCCCATCTATTCTAGTTCATTATTGAAGGCTATTTTTTCTTATTCCTTCTCTCTTATTGATCTGTTCTTTGTTGTAAGCATCTTGCACTTTGGATGGTACAGGAATTTTTTTTTTTTTAACCAGAGATGATCTTGTAACATAATCTATTGGCCATTTAGAAAATAATTAATTTGCTGACCAATGCAGTTTTTCAGACATATCATGCCAAACTCCCCTATATGTCAGAAGGCAAATGACATCTTCATGTTCATTATGAAAATTGTTTTGGCCGCAGGGTCTTAAGATTCCCAGGGGGTCTCCAAACAACATTTTGAAAACTTCTGTGTATTTAACCATTTATAGATAATTCAATACTTATAAAATTAGCAATATAATATTTTGATATACATATGCAAATTTTTAAAGACAAGCATAAAAATAAAATTAAATTTAAAAGTATAAGACTGAGGCACATGTAAATGGTTTCCTCCCTCAGATTGAGACTATAATTGGGAGCAATATGTGAAGTGATGATTGCTTGGTAATGTTTTCTGTAGAGTAGTTGGATATACTTATTACTTCTTGTTTTTACACATACTGGCATATATTGTATGTGAACTCCTGCATCAGGGTTTTGAGGAGCAGGCCCAGAGACCGAGGGCCCCAGGCAGGGTCTTTCCCAGTTCTTTTCTTTGGTGAAGAAATAAGTCAATATTATGATCAAAGTCACAGAAAAAAAAGCAAGAAGTTTATTGATAGATAAGAGGAAGGACAGGAAAGCTTTCCAAGTGAAGAGGGGTCCTGAGTGGGTAGACACTAAGGGGTGGAAAAATAGGTGTTTGGTGGGTATTTTGGGCAAGAAGTTGGGGGGGAGATTGGTCATTGGGGTCTCCACATGGTTTCACATCCTGCTGACTAGTTGGGCTCTGGGGTTTCCTAGGTTGCAAGACCCACTGAGTTTGCTCATGTTACCTAACCTACCTTCCTGAAACTAGCCATGGTCTGTTGCTTTAGCATTGTGTCTTTATGTTGGTGTCCAGAACATTCCACCTTTTATTGGATTGAAGTGGAGGAGAGAGAACAAGGGGGAGCACCTTCCTGGTCCAATTAGACTGATATGGGACTTGGGGCCCCCTGTTCTTAATTGACTTCCTGTACCCATTTCCTACCTTCCTCCTTCACGCCTACATCTATAAACACATCATAATTTTCTAATGGAGAAGAATAATACATATAAAAGCATAAAATTTAAAATAAAATATTTTTTAAAGTTGGTGAGGATCATATCTATGATGTAAATTACACAAGTCTTTCAAAATACAATCTTGGGCTGTGCTACTTTTGTTTGAGAAGGTGTTTTGGGCAAAATCAGGACACCTCTGAGATGTCTACACTTGAACCTAGAATCTAGGAATGTGTAACTTCATAAGGCAGAAAGAACTTAGCAGAAGTGAGTAAATCAAGGTTCTGGAGATGGAAGCCGATCTGAGCTACCTGGGAGATCAGTGTTGTCACAGCCAGGAGGAACAGGGTCAGGGACAGGCAGGAGAATTCCAGCTATTATGGGGTGCCCCATCCCCAGATATGGGGCAGCAGGCAGAGAGCTGAAGCACAAGGAAATGACAGGATGCAGTGGGTGTGGACAGTGCTGTGAGGTCAGGCAGGGGCCTTCCCTGTCTGTCACAGCCTGGCAAACATGGGAATCACCATTTTCCAACTTCTCCCTTCAGGTGGAGGTGAACCCCTTACAGCTGATTAGAACCTACCGGCTTGTAGGTGTTTTTATTTTGACTTGGACAAGAACTTCCAACCAAAAAAAAAAAAAAAAAACCCACACAAAAAACAAACAAAAAAAAACCCCTTCCTACCAAGAAGTAGCCACCAGGGGTCTCCTTTCCTCAGTTTAAAGCTTAAAAAGTCTATGAGGAAACAGTTCCTCAGGGAACTTCAAAGGCAGGCAGGGTGCCAGCTGTTCTTCCTCCTCAGGAACGTCCTCGGACCAGGGTGAGGACGCAGAGGGGTCACCTTGTGAGGGCACCTCGAGGTAGACTCGAAACCAAGACTTAAGGGAATCATTTAGGGGAAGTAAAAAACTTTCATAAGTCAAAAAGGAATGTGAGGTGATAATAAAGAGTTGTGGCAGGTCTGTAGGTTAAAAACCCCTTTGATTCTGCAATCTTAACATTTAGAAACAGTTTCCCAAGTGATGGCGTCAGAGGATTACCACCCTCTGAAGAGGCTGCAGGAGACCTTGTGCATCAAACCCTGGGCATTGAACCAAACCTCTAGTCTGTGCATTGTGAGATAAGAAGAGTGGATTCTTAGAGCAGGTCAAGGGTACTTTGAGGGAAATTCTTGTTTTAATTTCAATAGTTATTGTCACTGATGAATTTATTCTTTGTAACCTCAATGCCCCATCTCCAAAGGTTCCTGAGGCATCACAACTCCCTGGTTGTGTGGCTCTGAGCCCTGAACTCCCAGCTGTGTTTGGAGCAAGCCAAAGGGCGTTTGGCCTTGGGCTGCCATAGTGCCCTGGGTCAAGTCTGTTTTTTCTGGCTGTTCAAATCTTCAGGTGGGGAAGATTTTGTTTTAGTGTTCTGGATAACCTCTGGGAATTTTCAGGCTTTCTCCTCTCAACCTGAAGGTAGATGCTTCAGGTAGCTTATTTGACTGAACAGCCTAATGTCCCCAGAAAGTCAGCTTTCATCCAGTGCAATTGATAAAAATTTGGGGAGACCCCGAAAGTTCCCACATTACCTTTTTTTTCAGCCTTGTAACTGACACTGCCCAGCAGCCTCTTAAAAAATGAAAGTAGTGTTTCTGGCTTCTTTGAAGACTGGCAGAGCCAGGAGGCCACCATGCAATCAGCAACCAGTTGGCACTAACAACCAGGTGTGCATCTCAACACCAGTGTCACATGGCACAGCCACCTATTGATCCCTCGGTCCTAAAATCTAGACCCCACAGCACATCACACACACCCCAAGTCCCTAAGCCAAAAAATTAGGAAAAGACACTTTCTTACGGTTCCACAAAAACATTCTTAAGGTAACTAATAGCATAGTTACTACAGATTTTAAATGATAGAAGAGTCAAAACTAACACATTCCAGGACTACACAATATGTATTGTCATAACTGGAATATTCCTCAACTCTCTTCCTGCCTTCACTGATCCAGGGTAGTAATCATGTCCCAGTTCGCCAGCAACCGAAGAAATCAGGAATAGCAAAAGTCACCTTTGACCTGTACAAGCCAAGCCCCAAGGACGTCATCGGCTGCCTCAATGTGAAAGCCACCTTGTACGAGATGTATTCTGTATCCTATGACATCCGCTGCACAGGGCTCAAGTCTGTGCTCAGGTAACAGATTCAGGGTCAGTCGCCGGGTGTGGAAGTTCACGGTGCGTGTGTCCGGTTCTATCCCAAGGGCCCCCACCAGCCCCAGGGGGCCCTGTCCCCGGGGGGCCTGTCCAGAAGTTGAGGGAGTCCTGTCTGGGGTGGGGGGACAGGTGCATCTGAAGGTCATACTCTCTCTGCAACTGGGTAGGGTTTAGGCCGTAGATTGATTTCAGAAAACAAAAAGTCTTGGACCAAGATATAGTCTACACCAAAACCCATTAAACACTAATGGAAATGAAAACTAAATAATACATATAAAGAAAAAAACATTTAAAAGCTAAAGCTGTGCATTTAAAAACTTTGATTCTTAGCAATAGCAGCTAAAACCAGAGCTTGGGCCAGTTGGCCTGCTCTGTGCAGAGCGGACAGCTTAGTGGGGGAGCGCACCCACCCTGCATGCATTTCCAATGATTTGATGCCTAAAGTAAGAAGCAAACTCTGTGTGTCCCTCCCTCACATGCTACTAGGGGGCACAGTCGCCCCACAAGCTGGGCCAGCCAACTGTCACAACTCAGGGGTGCCTCAGAAAGACAGCTCCCCAAGTCTGAAACCCAGACCTGCTGGAACACATTCCACATGTCCACAAGGAGCACACCCTGGTTTAGCCAGGACAGACATTTGCCTCTGAGATGTCACTGTGTGACTTCTGAAGGTTACTTTATTTCTGTGACCTTGTTTTTATCATCTTTAAAATGAAAAGTTTGCTTCCAAGTTCTTTAGGGTTGCATAGAATCTAAATACACTCACTTTCAAGCCTGTAGGAAATTTCATTTTTGGTTTTCTGAAAAACTAGCTCTGTGAAAGGAGGGACAACAGGAGACTGACAGTGGCTGGTTGTTGAGGGGAGTGTAGCAAGGTTATGCTCTCTGCTCGTGCCCATGGGACAGTGTCACATGCTTCTTTGAAAATGTAGGTTCCTTCTTTCTAACTGTGCCCAGGAGTTCCTGGCCTTCCCTGAGCATAGCCTGTGTGGAAGACTGGGAATGGACCTGCTGACAAGGTTGGCTGGATGGGAGCTTCTGTGCAGCCTGTTCTCCCTGAGAATGGTCAACAACCTGAGCCTGGACACAGTTTCTGTCCTGGTGTTCAAGTCTTGACAACTGGGAGAGCTTCCTCTTTTGCTCAGTTAGACAAAAAATTATAGGATTGTTTGATTTTTTTTTTTTAACACAGAACAGGAGAACTACAAAATTTACTTAAGTATAAACGAGTATGAAGTTCATCCCAAACCCCACCTCAGCAAAACTTTTCTTGAAAGACAAACTCAACCCTCTTGTCACTAATTCTTATCATTTGAGAGACTGGATGACACCACAAGCAGACATAGACAGTACCTAAATCAAAGACTTCACCCTCCTGACCCCCTCGGGATGCCTGGTGCATGGATTCCCAGATGTCAAGACCTTTAAAACTGGAATAAAACCTTTAGCTCTGCACTTGATTGAAAATAAGAGTTTGAGTTAGAGCTCTGGTTTAGTTGGAAATACCTCAAGTGTCCCAGTCAGTCATGGGGTTTAGATGCCAAGACAGAGACAAGATGTCACAGCCGCCTTAAGCAAGCTGGTGTGTAGATCATGAATGCAACATTAGCTCAGACTTGCCTTCAGCCTGACTTCTTTCATACCTAACACACCTGATTTTAGTAACAAGTCCCCCTCCCAGCCCCTGATACACCCACTCAGGTCCCCATTTTGGGCAAGAGGTTGGGGACACACCATGGTGTATATATATATGGCCAGTCCACTCAGCCTGCAAGAATTCTCTGGTTGCTCGGCAACTGGCTATGTCTGGAGTAGAGTGGAAGTGGTCCCTCAGAGGTGGTCCCAGTTTGGGTGAGTACCCCAGAATGCTAATCCCAGGCCTCCCAGATTAACCTCTGCAGGTCAGCAAATCCCCAGGGGAAGCTGTGTCAATAGCACGACTGCCACTGATCTGCATGTACACGCTTGCTCTGAATGGATGGGAAGTGTGCATGTGTGTGTGCACATGTGTGAATTCACTTGTCACTGACCTAGAACTCAAGCCTGATGTGTGCCCTTGTCTCCTCTGCTGCAGGAGCCTGCTGCGGCTCCTGTCCCATGCTGCCCAGGTGACCGGACAGTTTCTCCTCTACACGGGAACCTACATGCTGCGCATGCTGGGTGACACAGAAGAACGGGATTCCTTCAGGCCACGCTCCAAAAGGGGGTTCACATATGAATAGGGCGCATGGTATAGGGGCTCAGCCAACAATTCCTTTCAAGCAACAAATTTGGAAGCTGTTTATGGTCTTGCAGGCTGATGGTTCCTTTTGCTCAGGAGTGGCACCTGGTCAAAGGGACTTGATGGGCTATGCCAGGGGGGCTGTGTAGCCTGTCCCAAAAGGAGAAGATTTGGGGGGAGGGCTTCATGAGCCAGCAGAAGGGAACAAAGAACAGAGGTGTGGTGAAGAGCAGCACCCACTTGCATTAGGCTTTTTTGGTTCCTCACTTCTTGCAATAAATCACAAGAGTTACTTTAACATTTAAGGGCAACCATACTTTCTTGTGTATTTTTTCATCTCCCCAAAAAGCAAACAGATTTTCAAAATCAAGGAAAACTCATCAAAAATCTGTCTGATGGATTTTGCAACTTTAGTCTTGGAGACATAGAAATAATGAGATGTTGGGTGTTACTGTATGTGTATGGAATGAACCTAGAGGGACCCAAAAACTTAAGGATCTGAATTTTTTGGAGGTTTCAAAAGAAAAAAAGAAAGAATGAAACCTCTCTGAAACCCAGACCCAGTGTTGACTGTCTTTAGCTCCCAGCCACGCTGTGACCCTGGAAAGGACCCTGGGCTACGAGCTCCCTCGTGGGCTGGGTGAGCTCCAGAAGCTGGGGAGCAGTGCTGGCTCCAGCTGCAGGCACAGCTAGACAGGGCTCTTCTGCAAGGTGCCAAGGGGTCTGCCTCTGCATCTTCCAGGTGCCCAGCACAGCATGACTTGCAGAGCCACACACCACAGCCCACACAGGGAAACATAAACCACATCACCAGGGTTGACTTGGGGAACGTGGCTCCCCAGAAGAAATGGGGGTGTTGTAACTTGAACAGAGGAAGCCAAGGCTAGGAGACAAGTCTACCCCTGTTCAGATTTGTGATGTTCTTGTTAAATGCTGGGTGGGGGAGGCTCCCTCCTCTTGCAGCTGAGAGATGACACAGACACAGTGAGGACACCCAGGCTATCTTTGTCTGCAACTTCAGCCACTAGCAAAATGGGAGTGGAGCCTAGAGTATGACACCCCCACACACACACACAAATACTGTCGCCCTCTTCAGTCCCTTTCATCAGGATCTACTCTGGTCCTGGGGGTCCCACTGTGTCTTAGCTGCCTGGTTGGAGAAGAAGAGCCAGGAGTCGACCCCCTGTAGGCAGTCTCCTGCAGGCAAGGGCACAACAGTCAGGCAGGGCCTCAAAATACAGGCTCTTCTCAGAGCTCATAGCCCCAGAAATAGGCATTTTCAGCCTTCTTCTCCCCCTGCCACTTCTGCTCTCCCTCTAGAGTAAGAGGCCACTGGCAGAGGGAGCTTCACAAAGATTGCTCAAATGCAGTCCCTGTGCTGCCCCAGAGCCTCTCTGTAAACGTTTTCTATATAAGGAGCTCTGCTGAAAGCCCTGCCCTAAGCTGTGGGAGGAGGGAGCAGCCTGAAATTAGGGGCCCTTTGAGCTTGCTCTCTGGCACCTTCAGAGGAAGCAACTCCTGCCTGGCCCTGACTGTGGGCTGGCGTCACTTCCCAAGGATTCAGTTGTCCTGAAAAGTCACTGCCTGGTTTCCAAAAAAGGAATTTTCCCTGAAGTTCCTGATCCCGTTGACTCAGCGCACCCTCCCTTGGTCTAGCCATCCAGACAGCACCCCAGCCTGGTGGAAACAGGAATTAAGCAAAAGGGGAATGTGAAAGGGATGGGGTTTTGCCATCTCATCATCAGGAGGATTAAATTCAAAAGAAGGACGGCTTAGAGTGTGGGACTTTGCCCCTTTTATCCCACCACTCAGGAACTGCTGCGGACCCAGCTGCAGCACCTGGAAGAGAATTCATGGGAAGGGGGGCTCTGGGTGAACAATCAAGGGCTGGGAAACCTGATTTAGCTAACATCAAAGACTTCAAGGGCCCTTGGTGGGCAGAAAGGAAAGCGCCTTCATTTACAGGAAGGGTTCCAGCAGGTGCTCCTCTCTCCTGTCTGTTGGATTAGGTGATGTACATTCCAGACATAACACCACTGGTCCTAAGCCCAGTTTCTCTGTAATGTGCTTTCAGGGCACTGGCTCACAGAACTGTGGCTGTACCAGGCAGCTGGGCTGGCTGCAGCCTCAGCCCCTGGCCTGTGCTGCAAAACTCCATCAAGAGTGGCTTCTAGGAGAAATTGCTGCCAGGTTTTGGGCATCCGTGATGGCTGTCACCCCTGAATCTGCTCATGCAGCGGGTGTGGCCAGGGCCCAAGGCTTCCTCAGGCCCCTGATTCACTGACTTATGAAATCATACTTCAGAAAAACATTCTTACAAGATCAGGCTTGTGATCCTTCCATTTCTGTGTGGACAGTGGTATTTATCAGCGCACCCTTATTCTGAGGTCATGTGTACAGTTAGTGCCCCATGCTGGGCTATTCAGGGTGCACAGGGTGAGCAGGTCTGAGCACAGGCTGGAAGGTCCAGAGGGTATCATGATGAACTCTTCCAAAAGTCATCACCTCCTGGGCCAAGCAGATTGGTTCAAATCACCCTCTGTGAAAAGACTTCTCCAATGCAGGTCTCTTTCCTCATCTGAAAAATTCGGACTAAAATGACATGATCCAGAAATTCTGTTCCTAGGCAGGTTTTCTAGGCATGAGTCTAAAAGTAAACAGATGTCCAGTCTGGAGACAACAGATCCCAAGAAGGGAGTGCCCAGTTGCAAGGGAAGGGGATAATGTGATGTTTCTGGAAACTACCAGTTCTAGCAAATAGCAAAACCCCTCGTGAGGTCATGTGGGACCCTGTCAAGGCTAGTCACTTATTCTAAAGGGCTCTGGGCATGTGAAAAGGAGTGGAACTATTATGGGGGATATGGACACCCCCGTTTAAATTCTTTTTTCCTATGGGTTCTGCCGCCTGTGCTCAGCAGCTGCTCAGATATCAAACCTTAACGACCAGGATAGACAAGAGGTTTATTTCCAGATACAGGAAAAACAAACTGAAAGAGTCCACACCCTCACAAGTGTTCCAAATGGAATAGAGCCCCAGAGCCCCACTTACACTCCTCAAGGAGTTTCATGGGGTTTACCTCAGTCTTAGGGCACTTCTGGTTGAAAACACCAGGCTGTGCCCTTAACTCCTGATCCTGTCACTACAGTTGGCACCAGATGAATCCAAACAACACAGGTGGGGATCAGGCGGATCTCCCCAAGGCAGGCCAGTCTGAGTATCACCCTGGCTCCGCACTTCACCAGGGTCACCTCTCCTCCTCCTTCACACAGCTCTCGATCCTCAGGAACCAAGTGCTGGGGAGGTGAGGAAGCTCCAGAGGACTTAGCTCCTGGGTCCTTATCCTGAGGCCCAAAACCTCCACGCCTGATCCCAATTTTCAGGCTCTCGTTCTCACTCCACTCTCCAGACTTCCCTCCAAAATAGTATTCCCTCCCTTCCCCTCTGGGTCTTGGGAATCCCCATCTCAGGACCTGCATTAGCATAATCCCAAATCTGCCCAGGTAATCACTTTACTGTAAAAAGTGGAAAAGGCTTTATCTGGCCTCAGGCTAGTCTTAGTCTCTGTCTTTTGATGCAGGTGACAGCAATGCCCACATTCCTTTCTCAATGAAAGGAACTGGGTTCATATTGGGTCCCTGGCTTCAGAACCATTTATGCTTTACACCCTGGGATCCTGGACTGGATCCAGGGCTGGAGTAAAGAAGATACATCTTGGAGTTGATGATCCACATGACTGCCACTCCCACATGCCATTAACTGGGCTTTCTGAAGGGGGGGGCTGCTGGGGAGGAGGAAGGAGCAAAATAGGGAGATTGTGTACGCTGGAGAGAAGCAGGAGACTTGGGGAGGCTGCTCTAGGTCCCTGGTGTGGCAGCTTCAGCGCTTGGTCTGTGGCAGCATCCTCTTGACCATGGGCTATCCAGCTTGGACAGTACACAGTGAACTCTGGGTCTTTCCTTTCCACTGAGCCCACTGGGCCCCGCCTGTGCTTTCTGCAGGTATGTGCCAAGGATTCACTGCTGCAGTGTTGTTTTTGGGCTTCAGCCACCTCACCCTGGGCCTGGACTGTTGGACTGGGCATTTGTCCATGAGGGAGGGGATGGGTTTTATCTGGAGTCTGTTATTTGAAGTTCTTTCTCTTCTCTCTATGCCCTTTGAACTTCTCACCAATTAAAAAATCTTTGAGCACACTCTAGTTTGATCCTTGCTTTTTGCCTTTGTGTGGTGCACCCATGCCAGGTCTGGCAGATTCATGTCGATTCAGACAAATGGAGGAAGAAGATTCTTGGAGCCTTTGTAATATCCATTGTGCCTTTATTCTGAGACAGTGACATCACACAGGCCGGCTTCGCCCCCTTTGCACTTAAGCCTCACAGCCATATAACTGATACATTATTGCAAATGCAAGGCCCCTCTGCTTACTAACATTTCTAGTTATCTGCTCTCCTTTGGGTGGAAGACATAAAACATCTGATTTTGATTCATTTTCCTTACACCTTGCAATGGGCAACATGGCTTTCAGCCTTAACAGTTAGCAGTTCCTATACAAAAATGGTTTTGCCTGGTATCAGTTTTTGGTCCCTGAGAATGAGTAGCCCAGTAAAAATTGTAATGCTATATATATATATAATATATTATTATAAAATATAATATAATATATTATTATATTATATGAATATATATATATATATATATAAAATCAGAATCTAGTTAAGACTAAAGGAGTTAGCTGGAGCCTCGTTCAGTAGTCCAGATTTCAGCAACCAGAGGAAGGAATCAGAAATGGTACCTTTAAAATCAATAAAGATGACTCATATAAAGAGCACAAACATAGAATCCTGTTAAAGAGGATTGTAACTGCAAGAGTTTAATTCTCAAATCATCTTAAAATCAAAGACACTAGAGTGATTCAATTTATTGCACCTGCCTAAATTCATTTCAAGATTGTATCTAGGGCAAAAAGGCAAGGGTGAAGTCAAAGTCTGTTGCCCCTTGAAAGGGGCACAGGTGAGGAGAAATAGCATCAGATGAGACTTGCCTTCAGGGCAAGAAACAATCAGTGTGGGTGGAGACTCTGATAAAGGATATTAGTGGCTGCAGAGGAAGGAGAGAGACATTTTCTGTGGTTTGTCCCCAAACCCCAGATTTGGTCAACCTGGGGAAGAAGAGAACATACTTACAAATTCAAGTACTAGGCCTACTGTTTGGAAACAATCTGTGGACCTCCCAAAAATGGAGAGGTAAAGTTGCTGGAAACTGGAATTTGGATCTTCCAAGGATGGGGAAGTTGAAGCTTTCTGGAAACAGAATCTGTGGCCCTCCCAGAAATGAGCGAGGTAAAAGCTGTTGAGACACCATCTTGGTCTTTTGTTTGGGATACTGAAGACACCATCTTGGTCACATGGCCTTTCGTTTGAAATAGTTGTTTTAGAAAACAACTATTTCAAACGAAAGGCCATGTGAAATAGTTGTTTTAGATCTGGAGTGGCAGAAGATGGCATTCTTGGCAGTGTGGCCTTTTGTTTAGGACGTTAAGATGGAACAATAACTGGGTTAAGATAACTGGCTACTTGTGGCCTCAGTGACTCTGGTTTCCCTTGTTTGTTAAATAAACTCCAGCATTGTTTTCCCTAAACCTAAATGGTCTTGCAATTTTGTGCATGGGTGGAACAATCCAGATAGTAACCGGCTAACTATTAGGCACTCTCCCTGCTCGGATTCAGTGCCTGTTTACTATCTGGCATCAAAATTGCAATTTTAGATGGGAATTTTAAAACTGA
>PVHY01030081.1:0-13718 GCA_004024945.1 Uropsilus gracilis
GCCCAGGGGCCACCTGAGAGTCTGGGCCTTCCCCTATGGGTGCAGCAGACAGACCCTAGCACCCCAGCCACAATGAGGAGCAGGAGCAGACAGCTGCACGGGGAAAGGCGATGGTGATATAAATACATGTTTAATTGCACATCAATTACAATTACTTACTAGGCTGCATTTATTTAAATGTGGTGTAATTAGAGCGAAAACCTTGATTTAATCATAACCTTATCAAACACAGCTCCCGCCATCTCCTGCATCCGTGCAGCCTGTGCTGAGGGCGGGGGGCGGGTGGCTGTTCTACCTGGCCACGGGGCTCGCAAGAGCATCTGGGACCCCCGCTCGGAGTCGCAGAGCCACTCAGCAGCTTCTGTTCCAGCAGCTCGTGATGAAGCATCTGATTAGCTGCAACGATTTGTGGAGCATCTAACTCATGGCCCCAGAGCCCAGGATGGGTCAGGACATGATGTGGGTTCAGCCCCTGGAGAGAGGAAGGCCCCCTTGCCATGCGCCCCTGGTTCCCCACCCTGACCTTCCATCCATGTGAAGGGCCCTGACTTGCCCCCCGCAGTGGGTGGACACAGACAGACAGGCCGCCATCCACGGCTCAGTTAGCTCCAGGCTCTATCTTTGTCCACTTCCCTCTCTCCCACGCATCCATCGTCTCTCAATGCCTGGCTCTCTGGAGGCTGAGCTGCTGCCTGAGAGTGTGGGGACGAGTCGCCCTCTCCGTGCGCCTGTGTGCAGAGAGCCTGGATCTATTCAGGCCTCTCATACTCCGGCTTACCCAGAGCCAGGGCCCCTCCTTCTGCGACCTTCTCCAGGGCCACCAGGAAAGAAAGCGGGATCAGACTGTCCATTTCACAGACTGGAGAGTGGAGTTTCCGCTGGAGCCAGGAGAGGCCTCAGGCTCAGGCTACTGGGGCTGCTCGTGGTGATGACATCAGGTCAAAAGGGACAGAAGCCGGAAAACGGAGTCCTCAAAGCCACAGCAGCCAGTTATTTCACCCCAAGCGCTGTTTAGTCTGAAAGTCCCAAAGACACACATCCAAGATGGTGCCCTTTGCCCTTCCCAGCCTGAGGCAGGCACTATGTCAAGTCCAGTCTTTCTCCAGTGTCTTCTCTTGGCTTCTCTCTCCAGCGTTCCAAGTTGCTCTGCTTCTCCAAGGCTCTTCAAATTGCTTCCACAATTGCTGATGCACAAATCAACTTTCCAAATCTGCCACCTTGCTGTAGCTCCATGCATTTCCTTTACCAGACTCACCTTCTGCAACGTCTGACCACATCCACCGGGCCTGCCCTCAGCAGCCCCTGGTCACCCCTGGCCTGCTGTTCTGACATCCAACTCCATACCAGCTACATCTCTGCCGGCCTTCTCCCGCCATGGCCCCTCACAACCACCAGCTCACTCTTCCAAGGGGCTTTCTCTGGCCAGGTCACGTGGGCCTGTTCCATCAGCCCGCCATTCTTGTTTCCCTCTCCTTCCCCCCCCTTTCATTCCTCCCTTTTAATACATCCTCATCTTCCCCCTCTCCATATTTTCTCTCATGGGGTCTCTCAGACTCCACCCACCAGGATATTTTTGGCGCCAATACAATTTTTAACCGCGTCACTGCCCTGTATCAGTGACGTCACCCCCACGGGCAACCACCCCCTGCACCTTCAGCCAAACAAGAGCAGTGCTGTCTGGGGTTTTGGCGTGAATACATAGTGTGTGCTCCTGCAGACGGCATTTACACGTTGTCCTTCAAGCAGCAACGGGTAGCCACCAGCGTCCATTCTATTTCACAGATGAGAAAAGAAATCAATTGCCTGGCGTGGGGTCCCGAGGCTCGTGATTCAGGCACTGCCGTGTCTGCACGGCACGCTCAGGCACTGCGCATGCTACCACATCTATCTGCTCTTTTTCGTACAAGTCCATGGACGAGGCGTGCTATCCTTGCGTAGCCAGGGAGGAAGGTGAACCCTGAGGAGTACAGCTGTTGGCAGAGGTTCTCAGCCTGGGTGTGATGGTGATGAGGCCAGGGTTTGGGCCCAGACTCCCCATGCTCCCTCTGCGCCCACCCGCTGCTCCTGCTCACACCCACATGCACCTTGAGTTACCCGTCATCCTTCCCTGCTTGCAAGTGACCCTGTTAGGAGCACAGTTTCCCCCCTTTCCTCTTGCCTAGTTGGTGTTTTATTTCCCTATATTTCCTACCAGTAGGGGCACGAGAGAGCTCTCCAGGAGGCCTGGGAGCATCGAGGAGCTCCTTAGGCCTGACGTATAAATGCTTCACACACACCCTGGGCTGGTGCACTCGGCGTTACTCTAGCCATGAGGGGGACTGCACATTTCGTCCACAGCCGAGCCAGGAAGCTGGGTTTTCCATAGCTTTTGCCTTTGATGAAGCTGCTTTTTCTCCAGGACAAGGTATCATATGTGTGCAGGGAGACACATACATGTGTTCAGGCAGACAAGCTCATTGTACTCCTGCCCACGTGACCAGACCTGCTGCTGCCATCTGCCGCAGGGGGCTGTGGCTCTGTGGGGGTCCCAGTGATGTAGGGACAGAGATTGAGAAGCTGGCATCCTGGCAGCCTCTCCCTGGGTATCTGGTCACTCCTGTCCTCCCGGTCAGTCCCTCTAGGGCCAGGAGGACGTTAGATGTTGTGTGGACCTCGCTCCCACCCTTTGGGAAGTCAGTGAGTTCTAAGAGATGGGGCTTCTCGGAGAGGAGCTTGTGAGGGTTCCCCAATTCTATTGCATGGAAGAAAGGGGACTTCCCACTTTTGCCAAGCCGGCCGGCACTCCTGGGGCCAGTGTTTTTATGCAGTCCTGGGAGTTCTCATCCCTGTTGAAGGTAAATGTTCTGTTCAGTTTTATTTTGAGGCTTTTACTGTACCAAGCACAGGCCTCAACCTCTGGTCTGGGTGCAGAGAGGGAAATGGAAGTAAAGTAGATTGAGAATCTGCCTCAGGAAACAGCTTCCCACAGCTACTGATCTTGATGCCAGATCTGTCTTTAACTCACCCTTCAATTGCCAAGGGCATTCGCAAGGACACAGTCAATTCTCCAACCCTTTGTTCGGTTAGTCATAGGATTAGCCCCACATGGAATCCTGAAATGAGACTTTAAGAGGTTTAATAATTAGCCCAACTAGCTTCTACACTTTGGAGCTGGAATGCCAGGGTTCAGACCTTGGCTATGGAATTATTGCCATTGTAACTTTGGGCAAGTTATGAAAACTTCCCTGTTGGTTTCACCTTTATACAAAAAGGTTAATGCTATCTACCCCATGGGGTTGCTGTAAGTATCCAAAGAACTGCTCTATATTAAGTGTACTGAGTTGTGAGCTGACATACAGCAAAGCTACTGGAAATACTAGCTATGTCTGTAATACTAGCTCTATCAACATCCTCAACATGCCTTGGGTGTTTCTCAGGAGAATAATGCCCTTGAAAGGACCAGCTCCAGACTGTGCATTGCTGAGTTAATCATCAGGTTTAAGGACACGGTCAAGCCAGCTATCTGGTCACCAAAAAGAACAGAAACTTGTAGACTGCATTGCCTCGGGTGCTGAGTACAGAACAACTGAAAGTCCATTTGGCACTTTGGGTTTAGGAAAACGAAGACTGGAATCTTGCTTCCTCTCTGTCCTGGCTGTGGTGTCTGCATGAACGGCCTTCCTGTGAGGCACTGAGCTTTCTCATGCATGAAAATGGAGTGACAGTACCTGCCACTCTGAATGATCTGGGAACTGAATGAGTTTGAAAAAGAGAACCTACTGAATCACAAGGATCCTCAGGCATTTAGCTCATGAGCCATTAATATCCAAGATATGCTTTAAAAACTCATGCACTCCAATAATTAAAAAGTAGCCAAGTATTCCTACTTATTCACAGCCTATTAGTACATAGGCAGCAGATAATAGCAGACACTTTCTTCACCTAAGAGGAGATCCAGGAGACCGAAGCAACCTAAATGCCCACTGGCAGATGATTGGGTTCAAAAGGCGTGGCCTGTGTAAGCCACGGACTATTCTGCAGCCACGAGGAAGGACGGGATGCAGTCGTTTTCCACAAAATGGAGGGAATTGGAGAGAATCATGTGTAGCAAAGTCAGTCAGGAGGGTACAGAGGAGACTTTGCAAGCAGATTCTCTGATAACAGCAAATGCTTTCAAAAGCCAGTGGGCGTTAACAGACCTCTGGAGCTCGGGGGTGAGGGTGGGCAGAGAAAGGGAATGCAAGAGATGGTGGTGGGGAAAGTAGTAAAGAACAAAAGCACCCAGAATTCGAAAGGGGGAGAAGGAGGAAAAGAACAGGAAAAGGGAAGTTGCCTGATGAAATGGCGAGAGGCTTGAGGGAGCCATGATCACAGGAGCGGTGTCGTATCTGTGCACTATGGACATTGGTCAGTGGAGCTAGGGTTCAAATGACAGTGTGTGTGTGTGTGTGTGTGTGTGTGTGTGTATCTATAATTTATCTGGAGTTTGGCATAAGACGTGGCTGCATGGTAGACCAGTGGGAAAAGGAAAAACACTGACTTAAAGAGATGTCCTATTCATGGTTTAGAGTTAAATATGATTATGCTCTGAAAGAATTCAATTACAGCCTGACTGCCCGTCGCCCACAATTCCAGAAGGATTTAAAGTTAAATGTCAAAGGCGACGTTAAGTATAAAGAAGCCAAGCAAAGCAACGAGCATAACTACCTACGTCAGGCAAGCGTCTGGATGTGCAGTCGACTGGCCGCTGGAGAGGAAGGGCGGCATGGACGAGAGGGTGAGCTGGCTGGAAAGATGCAAACAGCTGTGTCTGCCCGAGCCCCCTCACATCTCTCTGCCTCTCGCTCCGCCTCCAGCCTCCCGTCTCTGGGAACCGCAGCTCTGTCTTTATCCCAGCAGTGCTGCCCTTTGCAGAATGTCAAATGCTTGGAATTATACAGAAAATAAAAATAAAAAGTAATAATCACAGAACCCGCGGAGCGGGCGCCTTGTCAGAGTCCATGCCGCCCTGGGGAGGGTCTGGGCCCAGAACCAGGGCTCGGGGTGCACGGAACTTGGCAGTGCATTCGGGAGCCCAGGTCTGCACCGGTCTGGCCGCCACTGGGGAGGCCACGGAGGTTCAGCAGATGCCCCCAAAGTGCAGCTGGGGATGGGCTGCAGGGCGAGGCCACCCCACTGGCCACGGCCACCTGTTGTGTGCGCGGTTCCCGCCACCTAAGTGCACAGCTGGGCTGTGCTGGCACATGGGTGGCTCTGGTCGCGGGCAGAGGGCCAAGTGGTGTGGGGGTGGGTTGACAGGCGAGTGGAAAGGTGAGTGGACAGATGCGTGGACAGGCGAGTGGACAGATGTGTGGACAGGCACACAGGAGATCGAGTGGACCCAGAGCCACTGCAGGAGTATTGGGGTATCTGGAGAAGGGTTACCCCACTCGGAGCACCCCGCCTTGCCGCACCCACGCAGTTGCTTCATGTAATGAGAGCCAATCACTGCCCTGTCCTCTCCCAGGCAAAAACCTCCCCTTCCCTGGCTTGGGACGTCTGCCCCCTCCTGTCACACTCCCAGGGGGGACTCTGCTTCTTTCTGCACCTCCCCTTCCCATGTCCTGCCTGAAGCCCCTCCACCCTGTGGCTTGGCCAGGTGTGAGCCTTACGCTGTATGTGCTGTTGGGGGGACTTTCTCTACCCTCCTTGGGCTTCAGATCACTGCTGAAAGTCAATGAGGCCACATCTGCGATGCGCTTAGTTCTGGACTTGGCAGGTGCCTAGGCGGAAGCTGGCCCTTAGCTGTTGTCACTTGCGTTGACCCTGATGTTATTGCTCCAGCATCCGAATGACCTGGTCCCAGTCATCATGCTCTCCCCCCCGGCCCCCGCTGGGGCTACCCTTTAAGAAACATCACTCCCTTGTCTGCTGCCCTCCTTGCCACCCACCTGAGTTCTCAAACTACCTTTGCCTTTCATTATAATTTTAAATATAGACACACAGCCATATCCCTCTGGTTGCTGAGTTTGGCTAAATAAATATTCCATTGAAAGAAGTGTAATTGCATCTATGAAGAGATTAGTTTCTTATCGTGACAAAATGGTCATTCATTCATCCATCCATCCATCCATCCATCCATCTACCCATCCATCCATCTGTCCATCCATCTGTCCATTCATCCATCTACGCATCCATCCATCCATCCGTCCGTCCGTCCATCCATCCATCCATCCGTCCGTCCGTCCGTCCGTCCGTCCGTCCGTCCGTCCATCCATCCATCCATCTACCCATCCATCCATCTGTCCATCCATCCATCCATTCATCCATCTACGCATCCATCCATCCATCCGTCCGTCCATCCATCACTCCCTCATTCCTTGGCCCTGAGCTGTTTGTTTGCCTTCTGTTCCAGCTGTTATCACTGATGCCTGCACAGCATCTACTGCATTTCAAGCTGGCGCTGATCACACACTTAAAGGAGGGGAGGCAGCTGGGCTCTTGTTTCTGCAGACAAAAGCAGGGGGGGGCATGTGGTAAGCCAAGAGACATCCTCTTCTAAGGGACTTCCACAACACACGCTCAGCACTTATGACTGCCAGCAAAGGCATTAGGCTCGTGTGTGGAGCCAGCAGTAAGTGCAAAGCCATCTTAGACTTCAAGCAATTCACTGGAGAGAAATCTCATTGTCGAGGAAAGATGCCCAGAGTGAAGAGTCCTTGGGTGGCATTATGCTCTGGTCTGCTGTCCCCATAACCGGGAGCTGCAGACGTCAGGGACATGGCTCAGAACAGGGGTCCCACACGCAAGTTGGAAGACTGGATAAAAGTTAGGCAGGATGGAGGGTGGGGCTCCTGCTCAATGAGATACCTACTGAAAGACATGAGGTGAGAAGGCCGGGCCCTTTGGGGAGGCATCTGCCTTATCAGAGAAGCTGTTTTTGGGAGTCAGAGGAGGGATGGGGATGAGGGAGAACAGAGTCAGAGGAGGGAATGGGGATGAGGGAGAACAGAGTCTGGTCATGAAACACGGCATCTCCTGCTGCAAGATTCAAGTTTCTATCTGTTTCTCAGGATGGGTGAGCACTAGTTCATGATCATGCATGACCCTTGCACATCCTTCTGTAGGCGGAGTTTCCTCCACTCTCCCCCTCTATCTGTGTCGGTCATCATCTGAGTAACAGCACGTGACACTCCATCAAGGTCACATGAATATGCTGGGACTTCAAAACCCCACTCCCCACAGTTGACATTGTGCTAATGCTACATTTTGCAAATCAGCTCCTACCAGGAAGGTGAGACTAGCCTTCTGAAAGTGATGGTATGCATTTCAGCTAGCTGGATATCCAGGACTGAGGGACTTTATACATCGCTGAAGGTAAAGAGAAATTAAAATATAAATGCAAGTCCCAGATTTCACTGGGCACGTTATATTTCCACGATGGGTTTTGATCGTTTGGTGAAGCGACATAGGATTTTCCTTGAGATGGGACTGTCTCATAGGAGGAAATCTATGAAGTGGGTCAACTCTGAAAATCCAGGAGGGTGGTAACATGGAAAATGCAGCAGGCTAAGGTGGTTTTGCAGTCGGTTTTAAGCTCCCTGTTTTTTTTTAAGCTCCCTTTGGTTCCCTATGGGACGGCACAAATCTAAGTCGGCATTCAAAAGAAACAGGATTTACTCTGGCATAAAAGCAGAGGGAAATAAATTAGCAGGTGTAATTTAAAGCAGAAGAAATAGATAGGATTGAGTTTAAAGAGTTGAGGCGCTAATTTGTCTCTTTAGATGCTAATTTCTGAGTGTTGAGGTGAATACCAATAAGCAGACCTAGAGGCTTCTACAGCCTCTCGTAAAGGGAAGGGGGATCACAGGCTGTGTTTTCCATGTTCCCGGGTGGCTGCATCTGGAGCATGCTGCGGAGTGCTGCCCAAGACACCGAGGGTGGCATCTGCTTCAACACTTGTCCGCATAGGAACTGTCCTCTTCTGACACTTGCTGATCAAAGAGGGCGGTCGGGAGGGAAAGCCAGGTGAAAGCAAAGTGCACCAACAGGGAGGAGAATGAAAGAAGAGACACAGGCATGGCTACAAGCAGCAAAGGGCCAGAGCCAGCTGTGGTGTACCGATGCTCCTGTGGAATGGACCAGAAGCAAAGCTCAGTGCCATCGGGTCACCGGAGGGCTGGAGTCCCACGGTGTCAGCTCTATGAGACAG
The DNA here is from genome assembly GCA_004024945.1 of Uropsilus gracilis. NCBI lineage: Eukaryota > Metazoa > Chordata > Mammalia > Eulipotyphla > Talpidae > Uropsilus > Uropsilus gracilis. The sequence goes on from PVHY01030081.1 coordinate 8,171, forward strand.
GGATCTCGTAGCATTACTGAGTCCTGGAAGATCACAACCTCTTATGTCTTTCTGGAGATGAAATCTTGTTTGTAAAGCAAAGCAATTGAGCATGACCTTCCTGGTTCTCTTCATCCAACTGAGGAAGGGGAAGTCTGTCTGATTGAGTAGCTAGAATCCATGGGGGGAAGGGTGGAGCTCCCAAGGGTATGATGCTGTGTACACAGTCACCTTTCATCGAATTCCAAGGCCTTTGGACTTGAAGAGGCAATAATGCCTACAAACACCGATTTATGGAAGAATCATGAGGAGACCGTGGCAAGGAAATACGACTATCGAGAACCATATCCAGTTGATTCCCTCTCACCCCAGGAGCTCATTAGAAATAGAAGAGCTTCCCTAGGTGACCTCACACACTCGGGTTTTAGGTCTGGGTGGAAGCCCAAGAAAACGGCTACACAGTAGGGCCTGTGAACCATTAGGAGATGTGGGTGGGAGCGATGCATATTAACAGAACAGTCACAGGAAACAAATGTGGAGAAGATAGAAAGATGTCTCTAAATAGGAGGAAGAGCAGAAAAAAAAAAAAAACATGCTCAACAGCCCGTGCCTCTTCTGTTGGGTGATGGTAAGAAGGCAGCAGCCCTCAGCATACAGTGGAGGCCACTCCAGATGCAAGGTCTTTAAATCACCGTGTCTCAAGGACCCAGCCAAGGCAATATTTTGCAAGGATCTCGAGAGCATTTGTATCTAGCTGTCAACTGCCTGGGTGGCAGGGTGATAAATGCTTGTGGATTTGAGTTAAGTCGACCAAACTCTATGAAATTGTACTTGAATAGTTGCTGAGCCTTGGAGTAGGTGGCAGGTGACCCACTGGAGGAGTCAGACAGGTGTGCTTAGAAAAATGGTGGGACACGGACATCAGGACACCTAAATCCCTCACTGCATCTTCTTGGTAGTCAGAGAGATGGTCAACCCAGAACCTGCTGGTCATAGAACTCCAGAAGTAGCTCTCTCCTTCAGCTGCAGTGCCCTGGGCATCCCTGGTTTGGCACCCATGACTTTCTCTGGGTTTTGGTTTCCTTCCTGGGAAAGGAATTTGTCAGCATCGTGGCCTGAGATGTGACAAGGCTGAATGAGGTGTTATGTGACATAGTGTTGCACTCTCTGGGGAAGAATTTAGTCCAAAATGCATGGGAAGCACACGTCATAGAATGCCTCTTTAGACCTTGTTGATCTGATATGTAGACAGACCCTGGAGAGACAGAAGAAAGGGCTGCAAAGCTTGCCTTGATCCAACTGTAGACAAATGCTTCTCAGATGTTGGTGAGGAGGATGGTAGAGATGATGATGGTGTTGATGCTGAAGATGATATATCATAACAACCTCCCCAGCCCTAACTGTTGCCAACATTGCCCTGTACCAAGCACATTTCTTATCTCAACTTGTTGAAGTCTAAGCTCTGTCCTCTCTTAGACTTTTTTCAACTCTAGAGACATATTCAGTCCATTCCTCTCTTCTTCAAGGAGTCTGTGAAGGAGAGACAGGTTTCAGTTTTTGGCTTGACCACCCCTGGCTGCTTATCCGGGCTTATATACAAACCATTGCAAAACAGGCCTCCCTACTATCCCGAGTTCCTGCTTTCAAAGCCCTGCAGTGAAGCCACCTCCCTTTCTCCTGCTGTGTTCACCCACTCCCATCCCGAGAGCAGGCTTCTGAGGATCTCCAAGTCTAACATGCAGATAACCTTGATTCAAAGAGATTCGGTCTATAATTGAACATGAAGTTACATGGTCTTAAAATAGTCTTATCATCTAATCTGAAAAAGAAGAAGAATCAATTTATAGCTACTTCCACCCAGGGCTTTCTTCACTGCTTCATTGTGATGATCTTGCTCTCTCTTCTTGGTTGGCAAAAATTAAAGCTGAGGTTTATAGAACTGAAGTCACATGATGAAGGTCAAATGCGGAGTGAGTGGTCAAGCCAGGATATAAGCCTTGTCGTTACTTCCTTCTGAAAGGACATCCAAGAGAACCCATAACTTGCATCTCACTGTGGTGAGAAAACAGAGGCGTCTCTAGCACCTCTGACAGGGGCAGGAGACAGTGCAAACCTCTCTCCCTTTGGCATCTGAGTGGCACTTGTGTGAAAACATGTGGCTAGAAGCAGTGCAGATGCTTACCTAACCAGAAATATTACTGGGAGTGCTGGTATTTATTTCATATCTATTTTAAATGGACATATGGAAAGCAAGGCAGGCAAAGAGGCGAAAAAGGAATCTGATGAATAGGAATGGGAGAAACCTGGAGGAAAATGAAGCAGTTGGTGTCATCACCAATTCCCTCTGGGATAAACCAACCAGGCTCCTGGTGCTGTCTGTGCAGTGGGGGTACAGCAGCTATCCTGAGATCACTGTTTCTTCAGCCGTGATGTAGGATCTGATCTTTCCATTTGACCAGTCGACCTCAGAAAGAGCGTTGAAGTTTCTAAAGTTTTCAGCTCAAGTGAATATCTAAAATCTGGATTCCCTCAGGTGCCCTAACAGACTGGATGAGCCAGAGCTCGTTGGCTAGGTGGAACCATCTCTGTTACGACCTCTAGTCACCCCAGTGATGCTGTGCTGTTGGTCATTCCATTCAGAGGACAAACGTCCTTGACTCAAAGAGGCAGAAAATGAACTCAAGAAACCAAACAGGGAAAACGATTGTAGTTTTGCCTTTTATTCTCCTGACCTGAAGGTGGGGGTAGAGACAGAAAATAAAGTATTCCCAGTGTCTATCTTTCCCATCTCCTGGGTCTGGGGCAAAGAGCCATCATCTGAGACACTCAAGAGTGTAGCCTCTGCCCCCTGTTTGGATGGGATCCTGTGATGGGGATTCCATGCCTTAGACACCCTCATCTCACACTCTACAACCTGGCATGCCGAGGGGTTCAGCCATAGTTCGGCTGGTTGTACAAACAGCCCCGTTTCTTCCTTCCATGGGCTCCTTGGAGACAGCATCAGGCCTGGGGTCTGCTCCTCAAGGACTCCTCTCCTCTGTCCACTCTCCTTCACCCCCTTCCTAAGCTTCAGGGTCTCTATTTGCTTCAGCGGGTCACCTATGGGGGCTGTGGCCTCTTTCATGAGTTGCATTTTGGTTCTGTCTTCAGGCTGATGCTATGATTGTTCAGCGGGTCTGCTGGGAACTCTTTACCTTCATGTTCTTCATTGTAACAACCACCTCTGACCATCTTCCAGCTCTAAGACCTTAGATCATAGAACTCTTTAAGTTGAGTTCTAGAACCTACACTTGTGTCAAGCAAGTGTGAGCACCTCTACTCTGTCTTTTGAGAGAAAGACTTTCCTTTTCCTATGAAAAGAGAATAGATTGTTTATTTGAGCGATTGTCTGTGTTGCATTAAGTTTTAAAATACAGCCACGGTTGTCAGGTGATCTGGAACATGTTGGTCACTTCTGATGCTATTAACTGCCCATGGAAATAGTACGCCCATGTCCTCATTCAGACAGGAAAATGTTTTATGTACCATTGCATTGGATGCATCATATCCATGGTCATCAACAAAGGCAAGTCTAGAAGCTAGACCAAAAAATCAGACCCCAAAGCAGCTGTTCCTTTCACAGCACAGTCATGACCCAGCAAGGCCACTGAAGTAATGTGATATTGGGGACAGTAACTTGCTAATTGGAGTCACACACGGTACCTAGGTATTCCCCCTGAACTCTTTAGAGTGTCTCTCCTTGAAAGACTATTTTGAAGTCAAAGAACACGGCATTCCCATTTCCCATCCTTTTCAGGAGAAAACTTACACCCACTGCTGGATGAATCCGACTAAAACCACATAAAGCGAGAGAACTGAAAATAGAAGTCCCACAGCCTGAGCCCCGGGTCAACAGGAATCACTAGGAGAGGTGCCCTCATTTAGGAGCGACTATTGAATTCTGTGGCTAATGGTTTGGGGAGCCAGTCTGCCATTACTGCAGACAGAGTAGAAAGCACACAGACGTACTTCCTCTGCCAGGTACGATCCAGACCCACACCCGCACCAGCAGCTAGCCCTGTGCGTTTGATTTTCAGTACTCAGCAGTCCAGTAGGTAGATGGAGTTACAGTTATGTTGTCGATAGGAAAACATTCGTTCTCTGGCATGCAAATATCTGGCCCTTCCCCTCAGCTCCAGAGTCCACCTGGGGCCCCGGGTCGACCAGACAGCCCATTCGGTAATTAGGAAGGGGTCTGGGACTTGTCTTCAGGACAGCACTTTGTGAACACAGCAAGCTGCCAGTCCTGTGTCTGCAGTGGAAGCAGAAACAGGAAACACTCAGCACCGGTTTCTTTTCAAACCAAGTTTTCATCTCTGCAGGAGCGATGAGCTCTCCCTGTTGAAAAGGACAGAGAAAACCCTGACTTTGGCTTTGTATTCGGCGAGCCGGTGGGGGGTTGGGGGGAGCAAAGGTGCCCCCAGCCTCCCTCAGTCCCTGTGGGGCCAGCGGAGGGAGTGTCCGAACGCAGCGTGCAGTCCCTGAGGACCACGAGCTCGTGCTAATGACAACACCGACACCCACATGCTGCTTTGTCCAGGGCTTTGACACATCTTTGAAAGCTCCCCACTCTGTCCTTTGAGGAGTGTCCTTTCCCTGGAGCCATCTATTGAGCGCCTCAGCCTAAGAAAAGCTGCAGCATTTAAGGCGGCCACAGGGGCTCGGGCTCAGCACAGCCCCCTGGCTAGCGGCTGAGGAGGACGGGCAGGGGGTCTGGGAATAGGCAGAAAGACCCTGGGTTTGCCACTGTTGCTTTTGAAGTGTGAGGGCCTCTGCCTCCCCATCACCCGCTTCCCAGGCATTGTGAGGAGGCCGCATCTCCACACTCTCACGGCAGAGGTGGGGTGAGGCTCTGTCCCACTGACCTGGTCATCACGAAACACCCTGACCTTTCAAGAGGCGGTTCCCACAGTGCGACCAGGGCAAGGGCTTTTGGGAAGAGCCACGGTTTTGCCCAGATACCTCGGTTCTTCCCACGGGCTCAGCGGCGCTCCCGGGAGTTCTGTCAGGAGAAGGGACACTGGGAAATAATTCAGGTCACCCGGTCTTGTGAGGAGAGCCAGGCTTCTCTGTCTCCACCTGCGTTTTCTTTCCTGTGGAAACCAGAAACCCCTTCCGGGCTGAGGCGTTTGCATGGGCAAGGCCGGACGCTCTGAAAGTGCCCAGCTCCTGACTGAGGGCCACTTGGCGCCCAGTCCTTCTCCCAGGAGGGCGGGACGTCCCGGGGCAGGAAGAGCCCTGCGTGTGGGACAGGCCACCGGGAAGAACAGCATCGGGCCGACCCGGGCCACTCGCTGACCCTGCGCGCTGGGCTGTACCAGCTCCACGTGCCGCGCTGACCGGGCGTCCGGAGATGAGGCCACCGTTACCTCTGACCACATGGCTGCTTCCGGTCTGCTCCTCCCAGGGCCCTCAGCTCCCTCTGGCACCCCGAGATGCTGCCGTGGGATCTGCCTTGAGCGGACGGAGCTGTTTCTAAAGGAAGAATCAGACGTGAGAATCAGGACTGGGAACTTAGGAGAAAGTTACA
>PVHY01030082.1:0-13706 GCA_004024945.1 Uropsilus gracilis
GTGCTGATTCTTTCTTCTATTTCTTCTAGTCTGCTTTCCTGACTCTTCCCTGCATTTTTGAGTTCTTCTGTTGTTCCTCTTATGCCTTGCATCTCCTGCAGTTTCTTATTTAGGGTTTCGATTTCATTTTTCTGTTCGTTGATGATATTGTTCATTTTGCTGCATTCTTTTTTATATTTTTCTACTACTTCTCTTAATTTATTGAGAGCTTCTCTTCTTTTGCTTTCCCTTTGTTCCCCCTCTTCCTTGGCCTCTTTGAGTGCTTTTATCACTCAAAGATTCTGAATTCTTTGACATATGGAGCATTTCTTCGATGTCATCCATGTTGGTTTTTTCAAATTGTTTATCCTTAGGTGGTGAGTTATTTTTCTTAGGGCTTGCTTGAGTGTTTGTGCCTTCTTTTTTCCTGTGTTTTCCTTTCGGATCTGCTCTACGTATTGGGTGACTACCGCTCTAGTAGTAGGCATGTTGAAGCCTATATAGTTGTATTTAATACTGCCTATGTGCTTTTGGTAGTGAATGTCCTTGTTTTCTGAGTTTGGGCTTTGGGTGAGCGCTGTTATGCTCCAGGTGAGTTACTTCCCCACCCCCTTTAGCAACTCAGTCTGAGCTCAGGTATAGATTATTTTATTTTTATTTCAAAGCCTATTTAAAATGGGTTTCTTTAATGATAAAAAATGTTTGTTTTCTTTAATGTATTTTATTAACATTAAAGTTAAGTATTAACATATTACTATTAAAACATTTTATCAGTAAAATTTATTCAAGTGACATGTCATGTATGTAGTATATATATTTCAGAAATGTATTTTTCAATTTTTAAAAAGTTTTTCATATTTTTAGGAATGTGCTCTTGCTAAACAGAAGTTACTCAGAAGAGAAAAGCTAATTTTTGAAAGGGATATTAAAGATTCTTATATTTTTATGCAAATTTAATGCATGATATTTTTTCAACTTTGTCTTCAAAGTGAAACAAGTTAGTTAGACTCCCATTATAATTTGTCATTAAGCAAATGATGCAAATAGGTTAAAATTTACATCAGGAAAGAAATATGTATCCCAGGAAAATTTAGCATAATAAATACATAAGGTAGGTTTGCCGATATTCTGCTATCAACTAGTAATGGTATTTTCTCAGCCTTATTTTCTGATGCAGATACTATTATTTGTGATTGAAGGAACATCAAATTCAAACCATTGTTATGTGATATAACACATTATACTTATTGAGAATTGACTACCTTATGCATGCTCGGTGCTTTTTCTTAGTTATTCTTCACAATCCATGTGATACAACATGCGTTACTTCTCTGTTTTACAGTAGAAAATCAGTAGAAGTTATGTAGTAGTTTTGTGATTTTATAGGGAACCTGACTTTCATGGAAACCTAGTTAATGACACATAACTTCCGAAACAATGCTGTAGCCCAAACATCATTCTTACCTTTAACTAAAATGATACATTACAGTTTTAATCACAGCCTTGTTTCAAATTTGGAAGAGGAATAGGAAGCCATTCTATCAAAATACATTATCTATTTAAAAAATATTCTCTTATTGTATAGGCACAAATATATGTGCATGTACAATGGTGAATACATATCTTCAATACATATGCTTAACATTTAAAGATGCATATCAAAGAGTTCATCTCTTGTATAAGGAACAAAAATCATGACACTGGCCATTATAAGGTATTAAAAAATTCATGGCAACTTTTGAAAAAGGAGGAAAGTTATTAACCTTGGTGTCATGACCAAATTACAATTCGGGTAATTACATTTGTCTTCCCTAATCTCCTTTTCAACTTTCAATTGGGTAGTGTATTCTTAATGGATTTCATTATGAAGCTTCTCTTAGGATTTAAAATAGGACTTATCTTCCAACACTGGGTTCACTCCAAATTTATGTTCTCTAACTTCAATTGAGCTGTCACTGAAACTCTTCAATTATGTGTATGTGTTTAATTCATTCCTTTTTTTGTTTTGTTTTTACCTTCTCATTTTGGCTCTCCCGGACCATTTCTATTCTTCTTAAGACCCAAATGAAAGTTTTTGCTAAGCAATAATTTCTAAATGCACAGAAATACCAAGAACAATTAGGTGTTGTTTGCTTCTTGTCATGAGTCTCCATGACAGAAAACATTGCTCTTTTATTCTTAGCAGACAAACTTATCTCCTACTTTACTGGAAAATAATTCAATCCTTTAGGTGCATTTTCTACAACATATCTCCTCTTTGGAAAGTTTCTTCCTAAGCCACATCCTTGACTCTTCCAAAGTCCACATATCATACTCCTATTTCTTCTTTCTCCATTTCTGCTTGTTTTGAAGGAAAGTCTGTGCTTTCTTTCCAAAATATCTTCACTTGTGCTTTCAACTCCCTTTATTGTCTTACTGTTCTCATTCTTAAATCAATTATGTTAACTAACTCCATCCCACGAACATGTAAAACATATTTCTTATGAAGGGGGATAACCCATTTTGTCTTGGTTCCTTTAGCACTCAGGCAGTCCAGTTATGTATTTATTTTTTCCATTCCTTTATCACCATGTCCTTACTTCCCAATGTTTCATCAATTACACATAATATGATTTCCTCTCCAACCTTTCTGTTAAAATTATTCTTTAAAGAAACCCGTAAGTTCAAATGACAAAATCAATATCTTTTTCTGAGTGCTCAAATTTTGTGTTTCTTTTTTGGCTTTATGTATCCTTATTTATAAACTTTACATATCTTCAACTTCCCATAGATTTTGCTCATCTGATTTTTCTTTTCCTGCCTTTGTGACTTCAGGTATCTACTTTCTGTTTTCCCATTATTTTTCAAGTTTTAATGCAACATGTTGCCACTGTTTTGTTGTTGTCCTTTTCTAGGAAGAAATTGCTGTTTTTTTTTTAGGGATCAATTATAGCTAATGAGTTCAGTTAAAGGAAAAAATAAAAAAGGAAAATTATAACATTTGTATACTGACCATGTACCAGTTATTGGGCTAAATATATAAATAACTTCGTGTTTTCAGAAAAACAAAACCAAGTATATTGCTAACATTTTGCAGGTGAAAAAACTAAGATTGAATAAATATATGTACTCTAAAATATATTTTAGAGTATCTTTTATATACTTGGTTTTGTGTTGTTTTATATGATTCGCTCAGTATTCTCTGTTATTTGCAAAATGATGACAACACTATTCTACATTTCATAAACAATATTCTTTTAGTAGTTCCAGGATATAAATTCAGGTATATCCAAATCCAAAGTTTAAATTCAATCCTTTACAAGTATCTTGCTTTCAAAATGGATTATACTGTCAGTCACTCTCACTTAAAAAATCTTTGAAATTACCAGTCATCTATTTCTCTGAAAATGCATTAGCTATATTTATTTATATGGCTCTTTTGTTAACATTATATATTCTAGATATGTAAATAGCTAAATTTTAATAATTTTTCTGATAGGACTGATATTTCTTTTCAGGAGGACTTTTTTTTTGTATCAGCATTTATATTTACATTTTCAGTTCTTTCTCCTTCATTTAGGAATTCATTTAGGAACTCATATAACACATATCATTGATACATAGTCCCAGCAAAAGAGTTGGGAGTAATGAGCTAAGAATTGTGGAAAAATTAACTTAGTGATTTAAAGCAGTTGTCAAATAGATGGGTGTGTCAAATTGTACGTCCAATGATGCTTACTAATATCTTATACATTAATAAATTATGAAGGAATATATTGCAGTTTGAGTGGATTAAATTCACATTTCCATGAGTCTTAGCACAGAGAGCAAGATGCTAAGGACTAAATTTCCCCCCTAAATTCTTCTATTGGTGACCTAACCCTTAATATGACTGTTTCTAGGGATTGAATCATTAAGCAAGTAATTAAAGTTAAATGAGATCATAATAGAACCACAGTTCTATGAGAAGAGCTCCTTCCCTCCCTCCCTCCCTCCCTCCTTTCCTCCCTCTCTCTATCTATCTCCCCCCTCCCTCCCTCCCTCCTTCTTACGCCCCCCACTGTGGGCACACACAGAAGACAGTTTTGCAAGCCAGAAAAGTATACTTCCTGGAAACTGACCATGCTCTTGGACTTCCAGTCTCCAGTTCTATGATGAAATAATTTCTCTTGTCTAAGCCAGCAAGTCATGATATTTGGCTTGAGCAAACAGTTGACTAATACAAAGGGAAGATGGGTACATTTCCAGAGCACCTTACAAGATAAATAACATTTAACATGGTTAAAGAGCTAAAATTATGAAAAATGTATCCACATATACAATCTTGTGTATAGGTATTTTTCTGCCTGAAATAGTACTGTTTTGTTTGAAATCTCAGAAAAATATAAAGGATGCAGTCCTTTTTACAACTATTATTCAAAACATAAAATGATAATAACTGCACTAAAGATTTAAGAAAGTGCTAACATTCTAGTTCTATTCAATTTAAAGTGAATATCAAAACTCTCAAATAGTGAATAGCAAGCACTATTAACATGCACCTAGTGCATATACTGTGTCAAACACAGAAGATTCATGCTTAATGTTATTTAATACTCACAACAGAGTTCAGGGACTTATCTTCATATTAGTGTTCATTTTTATAACATGGTTGGCTCAGTACCTGGATAAGTTTGCCTGCTGAAAACAGTAAGAGTCTAAAAAGCAATATATGCTTTAGAAAGCATCCATATTATCTCAATAGTGCAAAATATATCTCATGCTAAGTATTGAGAAGTTGGGCTTCGAGAATAAGTGGGACAAAGGGTTTACATTTGTTCTTAGGCACATTCATAACTGATGAGTCTGAATTTCAAATTTCAGAAACTTTATCCATGCCCAGAATATACACTGGATGGTGATCCTTTCAATATTCTGAGATCAAAATGGACTGCACTCTCAGAGTAAATTCACATCAATCCCACTTTCTCTCTTTGTAGAGAACTACACTGAATATAGCTCTCTTGACTCCAAGCAGGACATGATGAGTAAGAAATATTACCAATGACCTGAAATCACAAAGTTACCTAAGGGGGTGTTACTGCATCAATTCACACTCCAGTTCTAATAATCAAAACCAGACCCTATCTGGAAAACTCCTTATATATCTTGGTCTTCCTTTTAGTCTGTCTCTTTCTGCATTTTGGAAGGAAGATATTAAAATAACTTAAAGTAGGAAAAATAAACTGATCCAGAATATCTTAGATAATTGCATTACATAGACGTCACAGTAGCTGATTATTGATGCATAGTTACATAAAATCCAATTTGAAATATGTACAGCAAGCAAGAAACAATAAAGAATGATCAATGGTCGTATAAAAAGAACATGATAAAACTTTTAGAAGTTAAAACCTGAAAAATGGAAATGAGACCTCACTGAGTAATTATATATAAAGAAACTAAATGAACTGGATGATAGATATAAAGAGTATAACAAGTAGAGGTGAAGAGAAATAAAATAGGAACACAAAGAACAAAGAAGGTATAGACAACATGTAATTTTTGTTCTAGAAGTAGATAAGTATATGACAGACAAAATATTTGAAGACATAAAATAAAGCAATTTTATGTCTTTGACACAAATCACATATATCAATTCAAGAAGTCCAACAAAGTTTATAAAAAATAAAAAATAATAGCCCCTCTACATACATAGTGAAATAAGATAATCAACAAAAGGGAGATCTTGAGTACACCCAGAGGGAAGTGGATTCTAACTGTGCAATGGTTTGAAGACAGCTGTCTTCACAATAAAATGGTGGAAACTGGAAGATGGAGCTATCGTAGGTCAATGAGCTAAGAGAGAATTTCTCTCAAGATAATAATTCTATGAGCAGTGAAAAATTCAAAAATAAGAACAAACAAAAGCCACAAATTTTCCATCAACACAATCATAGGAAGATGAATTTTGAAAGTTTACACAGAGAAAAATGTTATTTAAGAAGGAATATTTAACATTTAAAAGCGAGCACAGTGAAAGATACATATATGAATAAATTTCAAACAATTGTGAAACAATAGCAATGTCTGATGGTCCATTATTAGCTGTATTTCATTCAAGTGGAAAAGGGGTGACAAGGAACTTGAGTAATTTTCTCAATAATATAGAACTACTATGTGGCAACTGTTACTGGTTTGATCCCGTATATACTGATTCCATGGTCCTATTCTAAATCTTCAGTTGAACTCCTCTGAATGAAAGAATAAATTATGAATGAAAGGAGAGTATCCTTCTTAGAATTAGTAAGTTAAATGTTAGACCTAAAGTTGGGATTCAGGATTTGGAATGGAATCACTGAGTTACCTAGCTGTGTAAACTTCTGTTAAGTCCCTTTATATATCCATTCTTCTGATCCCTAAATGTATCAGTTTCATTTTCTGTAACACAGGAATAATGTGTGTCACCTCTACTAAAATTCTGTAAGGAAAACCTGAATAGATGAAGAAGTAGAATGAGAAGACATGGGACTTCCTTTATCACATTTATTATTCACCTCAAGTGAACCCTTAATAAAAATAAAAAGCTCTCTGGGGAAGAGATGGTACTATGGATGATAGGAATAGCAAACAGCAAAAATAGTTGGATTTCCCTCTCTTTCTAAAAAGCTTTCTAAGAAGCTTCTTGAAAGTTGATGTGGATACCGTTGTGCGTGAAAGTTCTAACACTTTTGTGGTCATAATTTACTTTATAGGCATGCTCTGTTTATTCTCCAGGGGTTATCATGATAATAGACTCATTGTAACAGAAGTGGCTGTGACAAGTCATCAAATTTTAATTTTTCCCTCTTCTGCCTTCTTAGAAATTTTGATATTAGGATCATTCCTTCTAATCTCTTCATCTCCAAGTATGGTTTGGGCTCTCTATGTGTGTGTTTCTAAAGCTTAATAGAGAATAGATCCAATTATTTACTCATTTATTTAGTGCATGTGCATCAGTGATCATGAGTTGTTCCCAAAAATTAGTATTCTAGGTGATTAAAGAAGCAGCTTTTGCAAAGATCACTATGCTCTTGGAACTAGCATTCCAGCATGGCCAATACTAACAAAATAAAAAATGATTATCAATATTTATAGATATTGTATATTTGTTTAGATGGTAGAGGGACCAAAAATAATATGAGAATGAAAGATCAGGAAAGTCAGTTTGCAGTAAGACTTATGCTAGAAGGAATCATGTTAGCAAAAATAAACCAGAAAGAAAAAGAGAAATACTGGATGGTCTCACTTATATGAGGGATAGAGGGAAAACAAACAAATGGGCAAGAAAACTTTAAAACTGTCAACAAAACTGAAGCATAGAGCAAGAGAATGGGAGGAGGGTAAAATTGGGGGAGAGATGGGCACAAGAGATTAAGCTGGTTCATAGGTGATAAGGTGGTGGGAGCACCTTGGGTAGACAATGCTGTAAAATATATATAACTATATCTATATTATATATACTATAGATATAATATATTGTTATATTATTATATATTATCTATATTATCTATAAAGACTATATAATATATATTACATATAATTCTATATAAATATATATCTATAAAGACTTATGCTTGTTGGGTTAGTTGCCCTCAAGGCAAAATTAACACAGTTTATTGTATCATTTTCTTGGAAATAATTAGTGATTTAGAAAGATATAATATTTCCAAATCAAAATATTAATTCCTTTCTGCTCATCTAAAAATTTTAAATTGAAGCAAACTTAAAATGAATGCAAATATGTTCATGTGAATCTTATTTTCCAAGGGGAAATAAGTGTAGCAGTTTTCTGGGTAAAGTTCCCAGGCACAGAGACATACTTCCCTATTTTACTTGTTGCCACAATGCTAGATAATCACAAATAGAACTGACTTGAGGAAAATTTATATAAAGCATCAAAGGAAATGATGTGGGTGCAAATGTATTTTGAGAAAAAGTTATAAATAACTGAAGTGAAACTGCTTATTTCAGTCTGTAAAAAAGATTTCCATATATATGTATCTCTTAAAAATCTATCCAGAGGGATCTGATAGATTTATATTTGGAAGATATGTTGATGTCCTATGACTGCCATAACAAATTCCCACAGACTGGGTGGCTTACAAACAATAAAATTCATCCTCTCAACATTCTGGAATACAGTAAATCCAAAATTGAGGTGTTCATGGGATCCAGAGGTCCAAATCTTTCCTTGCCTCTTACAGCTACTCCAGGTATTCCTCCAAGGAATTCCTGTTGGTATTCCTTGGCTGCCTTGGCTTGTGACCACATCACCCCAATCTCTAGCTCTGTCTCCACATTGTTGTTTTTCATCTGTGTGCCTTTGTTGTCCAGAGTTCTGTTTATATTTTTTTATAGGATACTTATAAGTCCTAATCAGATGATCTCGAAAGATCTCATTTTGAGATCTTTAATTATATCCCAAAAGACACATTTTTCAAAATGGAAGCATTATTAATTCTGGGATTAGCAACCATATGTATTTGGGGGATTATCAAATTATTCCACTGGAGGGGTATAATTTTATTTTGGTAATCATATTTATATTTCAGTGGCCTTATAAGCTTAAATTATTAGCTCTGGTTGCTACTTATAACCCATCAATAAATGTAATGAAAATATTTTACAACATAGAGTTTGATGGGCAGCATCATGCACTATCTGACACCTTAACTGAACCTTAATAATATCATTTTTGGGGAATAATTGGTTAATTTTGATGAAAGCAGAAACATCTTATGTAACTGACTTTATTTTTTTCACTCCTGCCATGAATCCCATTAGTTACTTAGACAACCCTGTATTTCTGCATAAAATTAAATGTTATAGAAAATGCCAGTAGGAAGTAAAAGGTCAGAAAGCTTTTTACTTTTTTGTCACAAAGAACAAAACACAAAAGGAAAAGGATCAGAAAAATAGAAGCATTGATATTAGTAAACAGGAAGGGAAAAGGGAAAAAAATTCAACAAAATATAAAAAATAAGTTATGCAGTAAAGCAGAAATGAAATAGAAATATGTCATTGAAAAGAGACAGGCATAGTGAAACAAGAACTTGAAACCTGATGAGTATTTAGACAGCCTCCTCAGATTTTCTCTTAGATTATACCTCACATCTAATCTTCATACATCTGTCTGACTGCTGCAGAGAAAGCTGGATGTTCAAAAGCACTTTTGCAACTCTGGACACTACAGGCCTTTTCACCCGTGGCAAGTCAAAATGACCATTAGTGAGAATACAGAAGACCTGCAACATTTACTTACTGGTACTGAGTCAAACATTTCCTTCACTCAAAAACTTGCCTTGCAGTGCTACCCTGAGACCTTTTTCCTTCTCTAAGGAAGCTGTAATGCACTTGATTGAGGCTCCCTTTCTCTGATGGAGACCAGTGTAGGTTTATCTTTTTTTCTCTCATCTTTCCCATGTGTTAGGTTGTAGAACTTTTCTGCTTCAACCTCAGAGCTTCATATGGGTCCTAAGTTTTCTTTGCTCTTGAGGAAGAGAGAAATACATTATGTCAATTTAATAACAAATTCAAAACAGAACAGCAAAAGCAGATTTGCTAATATAAAAGGCACTACATATCCATGTTCTGTTTTTGTGTTTTTCAAAAGAGCAGGGAAGTTCTCTGGCAGAAAACAGGTGACCCCAAGGGGATGCTGGACATGTTTAATGAAACCCAGACTGTTTGATCAATTGACTTCTGCATAATTGCTAAGAGAGATTTTGTTGTCAGTTTCATCCAGTTTTTGTGATGGCTCAAAAATACCTTCATAAAAATCAGCCATTTAAAATTATATAGCCAAACCCATAACAATCTTCTTCATTGTCTGTGCTCAAAATAGGTTTAAAAGACAGATGAAAAGATAACTATTTGATTTTCATTCTCACCTGGAATCATTTGTTGATGGTAAGTGACAGGGATTGACATGTCAATCTTCTAATAGAGATTGGCATTCTATCACTGTAAGGCCACCAAATCAGAAGTAAGTGATCAACCATGTACTTCATCTTGAGTAAAGTTTTTCCATCTTACATTATATATACTGTTACTCTTTCATTTATTAGTATTAGATTAGAATTTGCTAATATAAACGCATGACCCCTTAGGAGCCAGAAAGAGCTAGCACAATCTGATGTTATCTTTCTAAGTGAAATATGTTCCTGAGAGTTTGGGTCAAAATATGTAAGAAGATGCTATGACCTTTGGAAGTAAAGGCAGATTCAAATTCAAGAGGATGTTATCTTGGGCTTGAAGCTCTTTGCAGATCAACTTTAAATATTTAACTATTTTGTTAGGTAATAAGAGTATTACAGTCTAATCGCTGCTGTGCTTTAGAAGGGAATAAAGGAGTAGTGATCTGTTTACAGTACATATTAGCTAAATGCATTCATTTGCATAATACCTCTTTAGGGATGGACTACATTATTCAGAGATTTCTATATGGGGAACTTTGGGGATATTTTAGGCTTCAGTGACACTGAGGTCTTAACTTAAAGTCTATTAGATTAGCACAACAACATTTCCTGATTAAAAATTCCCATTAGTGATGAGACAACTTCTGAGAAGCACTTTTCACCTTATGGTGCTGGCAATAGGGAAGAATAAATATTCTTGTTAGAAAGTGAATTACATATAGAAAGGCATGAAGTTACCTTTAAATATATGAAAAGAGCAATTTTTGATGCTGGTGGAATTTAAATGTTGTAGAGGGAAAAAATGATCATACCACTACATATGTTGTAAAATATTTAAATTTTAGATCTCTAAAGAAGAATCAAAGGGTAGTGATATAAAAAAAGTGCTAATCCCATGGCAGATTTCAATGTTAGCATGTTCATTAAAAAAATGGGAAGTGTTGATACTTGTTTTTGATTGCAAACTATTAGTCTTTTAATTGTGAAGGTATTTGTGGTAGATTAAACTATAATTTCTGAATCTTTCTTGTCTTCCCTGTGAAATATATCCTATCCTGTCTTAATTTGATCAGGTGTTTTTTAATTACTTTTCTTTCTGAAAATATTTTTTTTTCTTCTCCATCATCCATTGACTTCAGTTGTAACTTGTGATATGATTTAGCCAATTAGTATATGAGAAGCAGTGAGTTATGGTCTTTTTAAGAAAAAAATCCTTATCTTTCTTCTCCTGTGAGATAGAATTGTCTTATTTGGCCTGTGTGTTCATCCAGCTGGATCTGTAGCATATCTCTCCTTGACCTGTGGGGCAAAGACAGTACATTTATTACAAGAAAGACCTTTGGTGCTAGAAATATTATGTACTACAGACTTCAAACTATACTACAAAGCTATAGTAATTAATACAGCTTGGTACTGGTACAAAAACAGACAGTCAGACTAATGGAACAGAACTAAATCCCCTGAAATAAAGCCACACATATATAGTCAACCAATCTTTGACAAAGAAGTGAAAAACTTACATTGGAGCAAGGACAGTCTCTTCAATAAATGGTGTTGGGAAAACTGGACCAAGACATGCAAAAAAAATGAACCAAGATACCTCCCTCACACCATCTACAAAAACTAACTGAAAATGGATAAACCTGCACATAAGACATGAAACCATAAAATACATAGAGGAAAACCTGGGCAAAACCCTCCATGAGTAACAATTCAGAAGACCATTTTGGCTACATCTATGGATGGCAAAAAAAAAAATGAAGGAAAACAAACAGCTGGGGCTACATCAAACAGATGTAGCAGCAAAAGAGACAACAGAAAAAACAGAAAGAATCCCAACTGAGTGGGAAAAAATTTTTGCCTTCCATACAAGTGATAAGGGTCTAATAACAAAGATACACAAAGAACTCACACAACTTAACAAAAACAAACCAAAAAAAAAAAAAAAACAGTTAAAAATGGGGAGAAGATCTAAAAAGGCACTTCTCCAAAGAGGAAGTCCAAATGTCTAACAGGCACATGAAAAACTGTTTAACATCATTAGCAGTAAGGAAAATGTAAATCAAAACCACAATGAGATACCACCTTACACCAGTAAAAATGGCCTACATCCAAAAAACAGAAAACAACAAGTGCTGGCATGGATGTGGAGAGAAAGGAATAGTTTACACTGCTGGTGGGAATGTAAACTGGTCCAGCCACTATGGAAAGCTGTGTGGAGAACCCTCAAACTAATGAAAATGGAACTACCATTTGACCCTGCAATCACTCTTCTGTGAATCTACCCAAAGGAGACCTCAATGTGGGTACAAAGGGACACCCGTACTCGGATGTTCATTGCAGCAGTATTTATAATTGCAAGGACATGGAAACAACCGAAATGCCCCAAGACAGATGACTGGATGAAAAAGATGTGGCACATACATACACAGACACACACACAATGGAATATTACTCATCAATTAAAAATGACATATTTGATGATTTTTTTGGTAAAATGGATGTACCTAGAAGAAATCATATTTGCATAAACAATTCAGAAGGAAGAAGAAACCAAATGGTTTTACTAATATATGGACAACCAAATGAAAGTACAGAACTGGGGGAGGGGACCAACTGGAGTGGCCAGGGAGGAGAGGTGTTGGGTGACCCCCAGGGATCACAATGATGTGAAATATATATGTATGTATGTATATATATATATATATATATAAATTATTTAAATTAAAAAAAAAAGAAATACTGTCTTCTCCAATCCCATCTCTGCTGTTTTGCTGCTTTACCTTATGGTTCTGGTGTCAGATTTAGGGGGTCTCACCCCCAGCCAGTGTTGGTGAACAAGTTTCTCTGTGGATACAGGCATCTGTGAATGGCCTTTGAAGATCATCTCCTATGCCTGTTTGCAGTTTTGATGTGGGGCCTATGCCCTCCATCTTTGAACTTCCTCTCCTCACCCCTAGTGTGGGGAGAGGGCCTTGCTCTATAGAAGGCATCTCCGAAATGAGGTCTTGGGTCTTCCTGACCCAGTGAGTGCATAGGTGCACTTCATGACATCGTGTTTCTACAGTTGTTTCTCTTGTCTCGCATGCACTGGTTCTCTCGGTTGTCCATCTGCTGTGTCAGCTCAGGCTTGTGGGCTGGATTTTTGCATGATCCCTCACCCATTCTATGGTGGGGTTTGTGTTGTGCATGTTCTTGCTCCCCTTGAAGTTTAGCTGGAGTGAGAACGAAATGGAAGGAGCTCCTCCCGCCGACCTCCCCACCCCCACCTCCTCCTGCCCACCTTCCAACCCTCTTGTACCTCCCTGCGGGGGGCAGGACCTGGATGGCTGAGCCTGTGCCCTTCCATGCTCCCCTTGGGCTAGGAGCAGGGGGCAATAGGGCTTTGCAGATCCGAGCTGCAGATGACTGCCCGGGTGCAGCAGCCATCCGCTAGTGGATGGGGTCAAATAAAAACCCCACCCTGTACTCCCTCCAGGGCTTATAAGGCTTAGGAGCCTTTACTCCCTGCTGGCAAGTCCAATGACTAGGGACTGGGTGTGCAGGCAGCCCTTAGGAGACTCGCCATCAAATTTTTAAATCCTGCTATTCTATGAAAATAATAGAGTTGAATCAATTTTTCTTTTCTTGTGTTTCAATTGTGGAAGTCCTTCCCTGCATCCTCTCTCTCTCTCTTAAGCAGCTAGAGAAAAAGCTTCAACATATAGAAGATGGATATCTGGCAGGGGATTAGATACATCAAGTCGAGTGAATCTTGAACTTTAGAACTCTGGTTTAAAAATGTTCTCAGAATGTGCAGCAGGTCTATCT
>PVHY01030083.1:0-13699 GCA_004024945.1 Uropsilus gracilis
GCTGCAGGCCTTCCTCTCCAATCCAATCCCCTCGCCTTTGCTTTGCTGCTTTTCCTTATGGGTCTGGTGTCGGGCTTTGGGGGTCTTGTCTCCTACCGGTGTTGGTCAAGAAATTTCTTTGAGTTCAAGCTTTGAGACAAGGTCTTGCTATATTTGCCCGTGGAACCGCAGGCTCTCGTTGCCCAGGGTACTACAGACTCAGGCAATTCCCAGCCTCAACTTCCCAAGTAGCCGGGATTATAGGCGCACGCCACCAGGCCCAGCTATTGTTTGGAACTAAGTCTCGTTACGGGCTCCAAGCGGGACTCGAACCGCGATCCCTAGCCCCGGCCGCTTCCTAGGCTGAAGCTTACAGGCACAGGCCACTGTGCCCGGCCCATGAGTTCAGGCTTCTGTGAGTGGCCTTTGAAGGTTATCTCCTCTGCTTCCTTTGGCAGTTTTGATGTGGGGTCCATTATCCCCTCTTTGGTCATCCTCTCCTCTCCCTTAATAAGGGGAGGCTGTGTTGTTCTCCTTGAATATATCTCCACGTTGAAATCCCGAGTTTTGGCCCAGCCAGTGTAGAAGTGCGCCTGGTGACATCGTGTTTCTATGGTTGTTTTTCTGGTCTTACTTGTACTGGTTCATTTGGTTGTCCATTTGCTGTGTCCAGCTCCGGTCTGTGGGCTGGACTTTTGCCTGGTCCCTCACCCGTTCTATGTTGGGGTTGCTGTTGCATCTATTCTGGTTGCTCTGAGGTTTAGCTGGAGTAAAGAGATATGGAGGGTCCCCGCCCGCCCCCCCGCACCCCCCCCTTGCCCGCTTGCCGGCAGGTCCGGGCGTGGGGGTGGGCCGACCCAGGACCGCTGGTCCCTCCATGCGCCCTGGCTTCCGGGGGGCTGGGGGCTTCACGGTGCCGCCCAGGCTGGCTTGTCGGGTGGGGGACCGCCCCCCACCCTGTTCTCCCACGGGGGAGCTCACCCAGGTGTGGCCAGACGCTCCTCGCACCCCGCTGGCTAGGGAGTTTGGAGTGCCAGGGCCCCCGCCTGGGCCGCGGGCGGCCACCATCGCCCGCTGGCGGGCGGGGCTCAAGGCCCCGCCCAGGTCCCGCGTGCCGGCAGGGCCGGCGTGGGGGCTGGCTGACTCGGGACCGCTGGTCCCTCCATGCGCCCGGGCTTCTGGGGGCTGGGGGCTTCACGGTGCCGCCCAGGAAATTACACTTTATATGGGGGGGGTTTACACCCTTTGAGATTATGTTCGGTAGACCACCCCACATTGTTCCAGATGCTGAACTTCACTAGATGGGTAATAACCAAACCACCTATTTTGGCTTACACATGCTGGGTCTGCAAATGATTTGGAGAGAAATTTGGAAATTAGTTTGATTTGTATATGAAAAACTGTCTTCCCCCTACTGACTTTACCTTAAAAACAACAGATTAACCTAAAATGGCTCATCCCTTTATTCCTGGTCAGTGGGTTTGGATAAAGCGTCATGCTCCAAGAACCCTGGAGCCCAGGTGGAAAGGCCCTTACCTTGTTTTTGTTACACCCTTTGCAGTCAAGGTAAACGGGATCGCGCTGTGGGTTCATTACTCTCAGGTACGCACAGCTACCAAACCGCAAGTGACCCAGCTTCAGCCAGGTAAGTGGACGGTTCGAGCAAATCCTGACAACCCATTCAAGGTTAAACTTACTCGTGCCAAAGGACAAGATGCCCAGCCGGACTTTTTCTGCATCTGCTGATCCTGAGTAAGACTCTACTGATGACTGTCCAGGGCAACCAAGCACACACTCCAGTGAGGATCACCTGGCAATTGATTGGTGGATTATCTGCTCAGGTCTTGAACCAAACCTCCAGTATTCGGCCCCCCCAGGACGTGGTGTCCAGACTTGTTTTTTTGCTTTAGAGATCTTAACTCGGGGTATATAGCTCTACCCAACCAACCTTGGCTCGCAGGTACGGGTTTTATGCTTGTCCATTCACTCACAACTTTAAAAAATGTATGGCAGATGGGTATTATAAAAAATGGGACTGTGTGACCTCCAATGACGGGGAGTGGAAGTGGAGGGTGACTAAACCAGACTCTGTTCGCTTTTCATTTGTAAACGCTCCCGTATATGGCAGGTGGCTCCCTCAGGCTAAACAGCCGTGTAGTCCGCTAACCTGGATTTTGTCAGTCTCCTTTACAGAAAGGGCCTTTACTCAGTCAGGCTGGGTTACCGGCTTATCGTGGGGGCTCGTCTTTTGGGATTACGGGTTGCATGTTCCCTCCATCCTCATTATTAAACAGCAATTAGAGTCTCTACCAACCCAGTCCTTAGGACCCAATCTTATCCTTAAAGCTCCTCCCCCCTTCTCCCTTCTCCATCCCCATATACACCTCCTCCTCCTAAGTCTTCCCAAGCCTCCAGCAACTCTCCCCTGCCTTTCCTCACTTCCTCATCCTCAGCACCCAAAGACCCCTTGTGATCTCTCATTTCCCGTTCCTTCTCCTTACTTACCGCTTCCCCCGGCTCACAACCCTTTTGTTAGTCCTAGCAGGACCTCTGTGTAGCAGGACCTCTGCGTAGCAGAGCGTTGCTTCTGCTAATGCTCACATTTGGCCCCTGTACTTTAAATCGCTCGCTTGCTTTTACTCGCGATAGGTTTAATACAGCACACACTTTAGTTTTAAGGCAGCAGTATCAGCGCCTTTCCCAAGGTGAATATACTGATGCATATTCTCAGCCATGAGTGCTCACAGCTTGCACAAAGAAAAGGGGGGAATGTTAAAGTCTAAAAGAGCTAAACATTACTGCTTAAAGAGTAAAAGTCAAGTATGCAAAGAATGCTGTAACTGAAACCATAAAAAGGGAACAAACAGACTCAGGAAGATAAGGCAGGAACCATGTATCTGCCCCCAAACCAGGCTGTTATCTGGTCTCTGCCACAAGGTTTAACTATATCAAAACATCTGTGTGAAAAATTCCTTTAAGCTGCCTGAAGGGAATAATCCCCCCCCCCTTCCCTATGAGTCACGGTCCTTCCCTCCAGGGTACTGCCCCTGTGTGGGTGACTGCTGGGGCTGGACCCCAGGTCGATCTGGAAATAAAAGACTTTTTGCTCTTGCCTCTCCCCGTGGTCTTGTGTTCTGCCATAACAAAAGCATAAAACAGCAACACTACAGGGCAAATAACAGTGGAGTCCACAACACTGAATTCCTGTGAGGATTAACGTCCTCTGTTAGTAATCCAGTATTTAGTACTAGCTTCTTTTGTGGTTGTTAGTGAAAAGGCAAAGCAGTGATTCTAATTTTAGAGATAAAAGTTTCAGTGTGAACATTAGTAAAACTGCCATAAAAATACCTGAGATGATGTTATTAAAAATAGGATTTTTCTCCCTTACTTAAAAAGGTTTGCAGACTTACTTGAAGCATATCTTTTGAGAATCACAAATCCTAGCAAAGCATCTTGTAATCCTCATTTACTGGTATTTCCCTCTTTCAGTAACATTTTTCCATTTAAGTCTCAAGGCATTTGGGAAATTAAAAATCTCCCAAGTTTGTCCTCTTACCATCCTCAGACACAGTGAATTAAACTTTGTCCATATGAACTGCTCCTTCATTATTTCCTTTCTCATTGAGCCTGACTGTGGGTGCATCAGGGGGCCCAAGTTCTTAAAAGTACTACCGTTAATTACAAAAAATACATTTTCAAGGGTCAAAACAAAGTTACACAGAATCAAGCACAAGGGAAGAACTTCAAAAATCCTCTTCGGCATTTAGTGTACGTGATTTCTTGAGATTCTTCAATTTATCAATAGCAGAAGTTACTGAAATCTCTCCATGAATTTTGTTGTCTCTGGTTCGAACATTTACAGCATTGTTTGCCTTTTCCTTTTCTCCAACCACTGTTGAAAGAAAGGTACATAAACATTAAGTCAAGGATTTACTAACTTTTAGGTCAGTAGTCACCTGACATGTCTTGCTGCATTTTTTCTGACTGAGTTTTATTTAGTTACTAAATAGCCAATGATCATTAGGGGATCCTGTGATAGTAAGTTTCCTTAGAGAAGAAAGGACTTCTAATCCCATCTTTCCTTTATGTAACCCCCCTCAAAAAACATTCATTGTGTCTTGGGGTACAAATGGGAGCAGGAAGCTCTTGAAGATACCCTTTTAGATCTACCCAAAGTGGGGCACCAGAATGACAGTTTCATCAGAATATTCTAGAGTGTAGGTAAGAAGTTTTCTCCCTAGCAAGTCACACAGTAAGATGATGCAGGAATTTATGCAGGAAGTTGTTTTCTATCATCTGGAAGAAAGAAAGTAGGTATCAAGAAAAGCACAAGCAGCTCAAGTAAAACAGGAACAAGAAGTGGGGAGAAAGAGCCCTGATGAGGGTTGAGTTCCTCTTTCTATGAACTTTTCTAACAGTTTGGCTATTTAATTCTGTTTTCCATGAATGAGACATCAAAGCCTGCTGATAAATTCCAACTTGACCTAAGTGAATTTGAAATGGAGTACACGAAAACCACAACTGAAACTTCACACTATCCATTGCAGAATTAAACACTAGGCAGACAAAACACTAGCAGGACAGACTTCAGGTTTGCAGGAGATAATAGCAACGTGCCCATAGCTGCACTCCTATCAGTGTCTTTCCCGTTTGAAAGTCTATATTTTAAATTCTGCATCCAATTACTCATGTACCTCAGGACATTCCCCCCACCCCTTAAATCTTTTTTTTTTTTTTTTTTGAGACTAGGTCTTGCTATTTTTGCCTGTGGAACCGCAGGCTCTCGTTGCCCGGGTTACCACAGACTCAAGTAATCCCCAGCCTCAGCTTCCCAGGTAGCTGGGATGACAGGCACGCGCCAGCTATTTTTTGGAACTAGGTCTCACTACAGGCCCCAGGCGGGACTCAAACTGTGATCCCTAGCCCCGGCCGCTTCATAGGCTGAAGCTTACAGGCACGAGCCACCGTGCCCGGCTCCACCCCTTAAATTTTTTGGTTGGTTTTAAATCTGAAATATGTTCCACTCATTAGTTTAACTTCAAAGATCTCTACTAAAGCAGAAAAGCAAAAGGGAATATATCAGGTCCGTCATATGATTGAAACATAAAGAGCAAGATCCTATGGATGAGATCATTTGCACATTTTTTTTTCATTGTTGGGCTGAGATGCTAACTATTGCTGGTGATGCTGTACCACAGAAATCAAGGACAATTTTATGACTTTCCAATGAAGACTACTTAGGAAATGGCTCATCAGGAATCTTCTTTGTTTATAAGTTGAGTTGTCATTATCAAATAGTGTCTCATACTCTATATTAGGTTTTGGAATTAAGGTTAAAAAAATACATGCAAATGTAAATTACCCAAAATAAAATTATACTGAGCCAGCTGTGCATTTCGTATTTTCTTATTTAGAGTACAACTCTGATCTAAGTCAACATCAGCCATGAATCCTTCTTCAAAAAATTCACTGGATACCTACAAGAAAACAAAACATTTTAATGATTACATTATTCATGGTAGCCAACACCAGCAGTAACCAGGTGTCCCTGCTACATGCGATATTGTTGCCCCCGTATTGGCCTGTATGATGGCATGTCACTTCTGAGTTTAGCTTTAAAGGCTGTAACTTCTGTCTCTTTTAAATCACCCCCTGGTGTAGAACCAGCTGCCATGATGGGGGGGCATTCAGACCTACTAGATGTCAGTAGGAACATAGATGGGTGCAGCCATTAAGGAAAGTGATCTGGATTTACTTTAAGACACTAAACATGGAAATACCATATGACCCAGCAATCCTACTCGTGGGCATCTATCCAGAGAATATGAAGCTATCCATTCAAAAAAGCAGATGCTTTACAGTGTTTACGGCAGCACTGCTTATAGTAGCTAGGGCATGGAAACCACCTGCATGCCCACTGACAGGACTGGCTCAAGAGCTGTGGTCTTTCTGTGCTATGGAATATTATTCAGTCACAAAGAAAAACATTGCCACTTACAGCAAAATGGAAGGAATTCCAGGGAATTATATATAGTAAAGCAAGGCAACAAGAGGCAAATAGTGAATACTCACACGTGGGCCAAATGTAAAATACAAAGACTAGCAGACATGAATAAGTAGAGCTTTCTGAGATGGAGAGTGAAGGTTAAGGGGCTAGAACAAACAGTGGTGGGTGGGAAATGCCAATTTCTCCAAAACATGAAGAAATAAAATAGCTCTGATAAAGCCACATAGACATGACATAGACATGACTCAGGTGTGTTTCTCCCAATTCACTGTTGAACTAATGTGTTATGCAGTATTTTAAGTCATAAAGTCAAAGTCAAAGACCTTCACAGGCCACATGACATGGTTATGATGCACTTTAAATGTCTCTGATTTTACCTGACGTGCATATTCTTCACAAGCTGGCCCCACGGGGATGACCATTATCTGACGAGGAGACAGCCAGAAAGGCCTAAAAATATATAAGAAATGTACTTTCAAAATCTAATAAGGATCATTTTGAAAGGTCAGTTTGAGGGCACTGGGAGTCTCTACCCTTGAGAGGATTAAGGATGCTCAATAAGTTCTCTATGGACACCACCCAACCCAAATCTTGCCCTCTAGCTATAAATGAGATTGCCGTCAACCTTGCTCATCAAACTCAACCTCACCCACCTCGCCCATCGGATGGCCTTACCCACCTGCTGGCCTTTCCCACCATGCCAGCAAAACCACCGTCATGTCCCTACCCCAGTAAAAGCAGCCACCCCCTCCATGTGGGTGCAACTTCACTGACCCCTGCCATAGGGACCAGTGAACCTCACCCAGGAGCACAGTAATAAACTTTTCTTTACTCTTACTTGGCCTGGCTTCTATTCCCCCCTTCCTCACGGTCCTTTCACATCTATCATATAGTTCTAAAATAACCAGGTTTTTTTTGGAAAATAATGCTTCGCAAAAAGATTCAGAGAGTGGTGCAGAAATCGAAGCATACTGAGACCTAAAGGACAGCAGAGCAGACAAACGGGGAAACTGCAGAACCTGATGGGCGAGGGAGGGGAGCAGGGCTTGGCATGTAGGCAGAGGCTAGACACTCACCATCCCAGTAACTGAATCTCTCGACACTGGTCTCAGAGAAATGTGAACTTAAAGTCACACAAAACCCAGCTGCTGCTCACAGCATCTTTATTTATGCCAGTTCCATGCTGGAAACACCCCAGAGCCCACCGGACCTGAGTGGGTCCCACCAGTGTAGCTGAAATCAGGTGGGAAAACAGACAAAATGAGGTGCTTACCTAATACTTAGAGCGGGGAGCAATGGCCCTTTAAGGCCAGCCACAACCAGGTTTTTTCCAGCCCTCACATGCAGTAGCAAGACCACATAAAACCTTAAGAGGGAGGCAAAAACAAACTTACTTAATAAAAGACAAATGAGACAAGAGTTACAGAGGGGTACAACCTTTGAAGGAGCAGTGGCACTATCTCAACTCCTTCATCGGGCTTAAGGTGGGGCAGTCGCCATTTTGTGGACACACATGGCTGTTAAAGCCATGGACTAGAGCTTTGGACTAGAGACTGGACTGTGTGGTAAGATTACTAAAGGGGGTCCCTTGTACCCCTCACTGACTCTTATCTCATTTGTCTTTTATTAAGCAAATTTGTTTCTGCCTCCCACTTAAGGTTTATGTGGTCTTGCTACTGCATGCACAGGCTGGGAAGAACCTGGTGTGTGTCTGGCTTTAAAGGGCCAGCTGCTCCCCTTTGCAAGTTTGGTTATTTGTTTTGCCTGTTTTTCCCACCCAATTTCATAGCCACACTGTGGGTACAATCCACCAGTGCCCAAAACGTGGACCCTCTGGATGCAGCTCCTGAGGGATTCCCAAGGAAACCCTCTGACCAAAAACCCACCACTTAAATGATAGACATGGAGAACAAACTGGAGCCTGCCAGAGGTTGGTGCTGAGTGGGGGCCGGCATGTGGCAGTCATAGGATGGAGAGGGGTCTTCAGAGCAATGGGGCTCTGTTAGTGGCCACACAAATCTACACATGTGATAAAATCTTACAGACCTAAACACACACATACACGTGTAAACTGATGAGGTCTGACCAAGGCTGGGGCAGTGTAGCAACAGCAGTTTCAGGTGTGCTGTATGGAGTCTTGCAAGCTGGTAGCACTGGAGAAACTAAATTAAGGGCAAGCCGGCCCTCTTTGTTTTATTCTTACAACCACATGTGACTCAATGATGATCTCAGACGAGATCGGGCGCGTTCAGGGTGGTATGGCCGTAGTCAATGATGATCTCAAACAAAAGGTTTTTCTCATTATTTCAAGACAAAGATGGGTTTAAGCAACGTTTGCTGTGGCACTTGTCTTTTTCTGCAGACTGATGAGTGTTTAGCTTGAAGGTGGAGGAATGACAATGTTTACGATTACCAGATGGAGAATCTGGTAAGGGAGGTGCAGAGATGAGGGGCTTTGGAAGGAATCTGCCGCAGAGACGACGCAGTGCCATCTGGCTCCTGGTGACGGCCGTGGGGGCCACATGGTCTGTGCCTGGCTGCAGCACCGCGGATCCTCGCGACAGAACTAAAACCTGACTCAAGCAGATGCTCAGCCAGTTTCTTCAAAATGTGGTGGGAGGATGCATCCCCTCAGAGGTTGCAGCTTCCCAGAATTTCCATGTGCTGCTGGATGCATCTTCACACAAAGTGTCACCTGCCAGCTGGTGCCATGCGGGCAGGAGAGTCAGTGCCCCTGAGGGCAACCCCACTAACATGGGCAAATCCTGTCATGTCAGCTTTTTCTTTTTGAGACTAGGTCTTGCTTTTTTTTTTTTTTTTGAGACTAGGTCTCGAGGTCTCGCTATTTTGCAGGGGCACGTTGCCCTGGGTACCACAGACTCAAGCAATCTCCAGCCTCAGGTTCCCAGGTAGCTGGGGTTACAGGCGTGCACCACCATGCCCAGCTATTTTTTTTTGGAACTAGGTCTCACTACATTGCCCCAAGCAGGACTCATACCATGATCCCTGGTCCCCGCCACAGCTTCCTAGGCTGCCTCTTATGGGCACGCGCCACTGTGCCTGGCCTCAGTGTCTTAGTTCTTTTGCTAAAAAGTTACATTCACTGTCAGGCATCATTGTGCTTCTGACAGGATAAGGATCAATGCGTTGTCAGTGTCAGCATGGTGTTGATGACAGAGGCCTGGCAGAAAGGAAGAGCATCCAGAGCAGCTGCCTTTTCCAGTGAGGATGAGTCACTGCTCTGTGTAATGAGAGGGACTGCATCAACCAGCCACCCAATGGCTGGTGGACCCCAGTTTTGGTGCCACACGAGGGATCAGGGTTGATCACTATGGATGGGAAGTTGAGTCTCAGAAGTGCAGCCATCGGGACCTGTCGAGACTCTGCTGGTCTCACTCAGGTGGCCACCTTGTGCTCACGGCCCACCGAACAGTGACCAGGGCCCTCGGGGGGCTGCAGGCTGATACACCTCTTGAGGTGAGGGCCTTTGGGTGGGTAGTTATCACCTTCATGGCTCTCCCCCAAATCTACCTGTCCCCTATTTTCCAGTCCTGTTGTTTCTAAGTCGCTGAGCCCACTGCAGAGCTGTAAACTAGAGCCCATTCCCTAGCTTCACTCCAAAACTCCAGCCACTTCTCCTTCCAGCAGAGGGGACCCAGAGGTGTGCCACTCAAATCCCCACTCCAGGGCCTGGTATGGTGGCGCATGCCTGTAAGCGGCAGCCTAGAAGCCGCAGCTGGGGTGAGGGATCACGGTTCGAGTCCCGCCGGGGGCATGTAGCAAAACCTAGTTTCAAAAAAATATAGCTAGGCATGGTGGCGTGCGCCTGTAATCCCAGCTACCTGAGAAGCTGAGGCTGGGGATTGCTTGAGTCTGCGGTACCCCAGGCAATGTGAGTCTGCAGTTCCACAGGCAAAAATAGTGAAACCTAGTCTCAAAAAAAAAATCCCCATTCCAGAGGGTACCCACCCTCCCAACCTGTGTCATCCCTAGTAGGAACTGCACAGCCCTGGCATCTGTGTGGCTGTGTGCAGGCAGCTGTCCAGAGCTGTCTATGAGCCAGCCTTACATGTTTAGCTCTGATATCAGCAGTCACAGGGCAGCCCCAAGGGGGAAACAACGTGGACTGAAGGAGCAGTGGCTGTACAGTGAGAGGTGAGCTGAGGCTACATTATATATACTTGGATACTCAACATGTTTAAGTGATTCACTTTCAGAATAATCATTTCATTCTTTGGGTGAAATTAAAGTATCTTAACAAGATTTCATTAGCTATTAATGTCTAAAGTGTGTTTAGAGTACTCCTACATTTTGATAGGTAGATCACTTTTCCAGGCACAACTAGATGTTTGAAGTGCTTGAAATGGGGCTTAGGGGGATGGATTCTTTAATTCTGCTAAGAATTAAAGAAGGGAAGTGATAGAGTATTATATAACTTTACCTATGTTTTCTTTGGTTTTATTTTCTGATCAAGCCAAGGCCACATGAACTCTAAGTGTGTTGCTGAATACTTGCTAATTGTAAGGCAGCAGTCACTGATCTTGATATACAAATTTTATCCTCTTAGACATGATTTTTAAGAATAGACAAGTAGCTTCCCCTTTCCATGACACTTACCATTTGCCCCCATAGTTTTCTGAGAGAATGGCTATCATTCTTTCCACTGATCCCAAAATGGCTCGATGAATGATCACAGGGCGTTTCTTATCATCCCCATCCTTACTGAAAAATGGAAATGACATACTGACATCTTTTCTTATAATTCAAAAATTGTTTTGCCAAACTAGGTAAAAATGATGAATTTCCTCATAAATCATTGTTCAGCATGTAATGTGCCATTAGAAATAAAGGTTTTTTTCATTTAAATTTATGTTGTATTTTACAAATCAAAGGGAAATAAGCTATTACCTAGCTAAAATTAGGTCATTTTCTCTAGCATTAGTCTACTGATTCTCTTTGTTCTAAAACTAGTTAGTAACTTAGATTAATTCACTAATAGTGAGAGGCAATCTTGACTCACTATTTTTTTTAATTAACTTTATTTTGAACTATAAGCTTACTCTACCCACTTTATTGAACAATTGTCAAAGACAGTGAAAAAATAGCGAGTTTGTTTTCTACCTAAATTCCCATTTTTTAATGAACTAAAGATGAATCATGGGGTAAATTATTTCATGAATTAGGTAGAAAATGTTACTTTTAAAAAATTTACACTGGTGTAACTGATTAAGTTCAAGCCATTTTATGTATTTAATGAGTATTTACATTTCTTTTATTATACACACACACACACACACACACACATATATATATATATATATATATATATATACATCATTGTGTACCCTAGGGTTCTCCCATTTCCTTAATACTCAGTTCCCTACCTGGGCCCATTGTCTAGTGGGTATTGGGGAGGGTGATTTGTAAACATGTAGTCAAGACTATATAAAATGTGTCTAGCTTGAAAAATGATTTTTTTCACATGGGGTTAAGCAGAAAACTAGATGCAGAGGGGATCATTCTCAGTTTGGCAAGCGTATCTACAGATACCTATAGCAAGCACCATTCTTAGAGGTGAAACAACTGTATTGTTTGTTCCTAACTGGGAGCAAGAAAAGAATGCCACTCTCAAATCTGTTATTCAGCATAATACTGGGCATTTAACCAGAGCCAAAAACAAGAGAAGGCATGAGAGGTGTACAAATTAAACCACCCCAATTTGCAGATGACATGATTGTCTTCAAAGAAAATTCCAAGACTTGTACCCAATAAATACCCAAACACCTGAAACTGCTTAAGGGTAGCGAAGTCTCATGAAAATGAACACATAAATAACCAGCTGTACTTCTCTCTACAAGCAATGAATGTATGGATGCCAGAACTCAGAATAAAATTTATAATTGCTTCCCCAAAATGAAATACTTAAGCATACATTTGAGGCCGGGCACGGTGGCTCATGCCTGTAAGCTTCAGCCTATGAAGTGGCCAGGGCTAGGGATCGCGGTTCGAGTTCCACTGGGGGCATGTAGCGAGACCTAGTTCCAAAAAAATAGCTGGGCGTGGTGGCAAATGCCTGTAATCCCAGCTACCTGGGAAGCTGAGGCTGGGGATTGCTTGAGTCTGTGGTACCCTGGGCAACGAGAGCCTGCGGTTCCACGGGCCAAAATAGCGAGACCAAGTCTCAAAAAAAAATAATAATAATAACAATAAGCATACATTTGAAAAGACAGTTTCAGGCCTTTTATGTTGAAATACATACAAATTAATGAAAGAAATCAAAGAAATTCATGAATTAAAAGAGTCAATATAGTTAAGTCAATTCTGTACAAACTAATCTCTATGGTTCACATAATTCCAAGAAAAAGTCTCACTATGATTTTTGGTAGATCTACTTAAAGCAAAAAAATTAAAATAGCTAAGAGCAGTCTTAAAGAAATAAAGGATTCATGGTCTTAAGTCTTAATCTTAAAAATTAAGATTAATTTATCTTAATCTTAATTAATTAATCTTAATTCAAAAATTAATCTTAATCTTAAAGCTACAGTAATCAAAACAGCATGGTACTGACAAAGGAAAAAAAATCAATGGCTCAGTGGAACAGAACTGAAAGTTCACAAATATGCTCACATAAATATATCTGATTGAATTTTGCAAAGACCTCAAATGATTTCCACAAGATTACAAATGGGGCAATCATTTTTCAAACTAGACACATTTTATATAGTCTTGACTACATGTTTATAAATCCATATTTACAGTATTGCATATTACAACCAGACACCCACTAATATTTATTTCTGTCTTGCTCATGTTCTAATGACAAATAATTAGGATAGCATCATTACGTTATTCATCACATTCAACTACTCACCTTACGTGCGTAAGATTAAATCGAATAGGCAGCTGGAAGTCCAGCTGGATCGTAGCACATTGGTGGTATCTGCCAATAGCATCCTTGATTTTTATATCAATCTGTAAGTCAAATGATGCTTGCTTAGTGACAATTCTTATTTTTCTTTTAAATTTCACTCTTTTTACAGCATGTGCTCTACTCACTTTAGGGCCATAAAATGCTCCATCTCCAGGGTTCATCTTCCATGGCTTTCCAAACTCCACCAAACTGTTCTGGAGTTGCTGCATTTCATTTTTTTTTTTTTAAAGAAAAGAATATTTAAAACTTCCACTTAATGCTCCATTTTATCAGTTTGTCATATAGTTCAAAAAAGTGTTTTACTGTTAGTCTAAATCACCTTCTATTTTAGTTCAACATGTATGTATTGAGCATCTTTGGTATTCGTTAAACTACCAAGCTGGGGTAACAAAGATGGTCAGGATGGTGCTTGCTCTCAGGAACATACACATTATCATTAAAAAACGAAAAGATTAGCCGGGCATGGTGGTGTATGCCTGAAAATGGCGGCCCCAGCATGGCTGGGACTGGGGATCATGGTTCGAGTACTACCAGGGCAACATAGGGAGACCTAGTTCAAAAAAAATAGGTGGGCATGGTGGCCTGCACCTGTAATCCCAGCTACCTGGGAAGCTGAGGCTGGGGATTGCTTGAGTCCATGGTGCCCCAGGCAACGTGAGCCTGCGGTTCCACCGGCAAAAATAGTGAGACTTAGTCTCAAAAAAAAAAAAAATGAAAACTTCACAATTCAGAGACAGTTATTGCTTGATATTATTACAAGAAGCTTTGAGTAAGTGAATAAA
>PVHY01030084.1:0-13709 GCA_004024945.1 Uropsilus gracilis
ATAATGAAACATGATATTTCCCCTGATATCTGAAAATAGAATGATCCTAGAAAATCTTTTGTAAACTGAAATAATGTAAATAATCAATTAACATTAAATTTTGAGACTTTTTCTGACCCCCAAAATAATCTACTGAATCAAACCAACAAATACAACCTAAAGTTACACTAACATGTAGTTGAAGCAGAAGCAATATGATGACAACACAGCCTGTATAAAGTGGTTCCTGGGAAAGAGTTAAGGGGTCTATTCTCATTGCTGGGGGTGGCTGGGGCATATCCGGCATGGTAGCAGCAAAACAAATGCCGCAGGCTGATTTTGCCTTTTGTCATAAAAGTGAAATCCCTTTTAGTTTATTTCCTTTTAATTAAAAAAAATTACTCTACTTTCTTTTATCATTGTGCTCCCTTCAGGTGTAGCCCCATAGTTCTCCCAACACCACAGCTCTCATAAACTATCACCACAGTCGCTTGTCTCTTTCCTCCCTTGCTTTGTCCCCTCCCCCGCTGGCTGGATGCCTCAGATCAATGATCAGCTTGTGAGTTTTGTCTTTTTCCTGACCCTTTGCCTGGTTTCTCTACATTCCACTTATAAATGAAACCATTCAATAGTTTTCTTTTATCTTCTGCCTCATTTCGCTTAGCATAATCCCTTTCCAGTTTAGTTTTCCTTCTGTTATTGGTAACAGATACTAAACATAGGACTATGATCAAAGTAAGGTGGCAGAGTCTGAATTTTGAAAAAATATGGGATATCTATATTTACTTAATGCTTAGATTAACTCTAATCCGAAGTATTTTTGTAAAGTTATAAGTACAGAACACATTTAATATGAACGAGCCTTCTAATTTCAGTAGCTAACTAGTTATAGTGTGAAAAATCTTGGCACTGTAGCTTCAGTTACATACTATAAAAACAGAACAAAGCAGCACAAACTGTGCACTAGACATTAAGCTGTGCTTCAAATTCATTGCAGATACAGTCTGCAGTACATAAATAGGTTTATTTCCATGTTCTTATTTATAAAACGCAGAATGGTTGTGATTTTTTTCCCTTAAGTCCTGTGAAGAACAAGAAAAATCTTCGTTTTCTGTATATGCAAAGTGTCAGGGACCCAGGAGGCTGGGATTGAGACTTTTGAGCCCTATTTAAAAATGATTGTATTTCCAAGAGAGTGGAGGAGATGGAGAACCAAAGGAAAGAAGCAGCCTGGGTGGAAGCTGCTTGCATTCTAGGAACACAGCCTCACGGTTTTTGGAAGAGAGTAAAAGAGGAAAAAGGCCATTTTGGTGGGAAAGGTGTGTGGAGGGTCTTATGGGGTGGCAGAGAGGACAGAAAGGAGGTTTTCTGGGAACAGGATGAACTGTCAGTTCAAAACACAGAGGGAGGGAACCTATGGGGGTTTGGATGCATTTGTGCTTGGGGACACTCTTTAGGACTTCGAGGTTCGAATCTGGGTTGCATCTGCTCAGAACATAGATCTGCAAGTACAGACACCATTTTTACTACTTTCTTGGTAATGATCAGGAGACAGAAAAAAGAAAATCAACCACCTCTATTCTGAGGAGCAACATTTGTTTTTCACATGTGGCAACTGAAAACTTACTATCAGATAATGTTGTTCTAGTGCATCAGGGATTTTGGCTCCCTGTCTACAAGACATTCTAGGTGTTTGTTCTGAATCACATTCCCAAGCAAGCATAGAAAGTTGCTCTGGGAATAGGACAAGTGTCGTGTATGTGTTTTCCCAGTTACAATACTTACAATGATGATGTCTCTGCCTTACATAAAATGAAGATTTTTAACTCCAAGCTCTTGTCCTCAGAAATAAATAAAAGTACACCTCTCATCACTACTCAGTGTAATGGTGGATTATCTTGCTCAATGCTTTAACAGGCTGAGGTTGTGAGCCCATAGCTGGAGAGGCAGACTTTTTCATGGGGAGCCCCTCACCACCCCCAAACCTGCCCTCTGTGGAAGATGGGGTATACAACCATCATCATGCAGACCTGCTCAGGGCTTTACACTCTGAGGGTTTCCCTTCTTCCATCTTTGCTTATCACAAGCAGGTTTTTGAGAATTTAAAGTATTGAGTCGCACAGATCTCCTGACATCTGAAGACAAGTCAGATAACATGTCCCATCCTGTCTCATGTATATTTTCTTTTATTATGCAATTTGTCAGAATCTGCTTGTTAGACCTAACTTGAGGTCAGGAAATATTCAATGTGCCTAAACCAGCGAACTCACAAGTGTCAGAGCTGGGGTGTCTTCCTGATTCTCCTTTGCTCTTCTTTCTGTAACCCCTCAAATGGAATTCAATACCTTGATTCAAAATGTTGGCCTCTTATTTGAAACTACACCACACACACATACACACAAACGCACACACACACACCATCTATTGTGCAATTAATTTTATTCTTTAATATTTTATTTTGTTTTTTTCCTTTTTTAAAATTTTCAAATATTTTTATTTTGCAATTATCATACAACATCAGTCATGTTTTCGTGGTTGTATTGTAATATTCCCCAAATATTGCAATATTTTAAATTGGATTCCCAAAGTATCATACTTTATTCACTGCATTTGAGGAAAAAAATTGTGTATTTTATTTTGTAGACTTTTTGTTTCAAACACCATCTTCATTGAGGGGTTTGTTAAGGCAAAGCAAAATAACTGAAGAGCAACCCCTAAAAGACTAAACTCTGGGAAGCAATTTGTTTTGATATTTTCTAATACTGGTGTTCATCTTTTTGGTTGTTGTTCATAAATATTAATTTTGTATGAAGAGAACAGATATAGTGTATCTACAATAACTAGACTCTATTTCAGGATGAGTTATTTAACTGCTTGGGCTATAAACTGAAATGTGAGCTGACAGCGGTCTCGACAATATTAAATCACAACTTATTGTTACAAATGCAGGCACGTTTGGAATTTCAGTGCCAGAGAGAGCTCCCGCAGCAACGTGGTGCCAAGCCCTCCAGAGGGGAAATCTGCCAAAGCCCCTTTAACCACATGCCTGTAGGAATTTGTGCATTTAATTAAATGCACATACTAAGCAGTTAAACAGCAGAGTCACTATTCATTCACACACATATCATCAAATCACCAGATGGCACCTATTAGAAACCTAGGCTTTCTGATGGTATGTTACACACCCTACAAAAACACTGAGCAACAGGAGGATATAGTATGCTAAGATTTGTATTTAATATGAACCATCTAGATAAAGTATAATGGAGAGGAAAATAGCATGCATAATAGTAAACTGGAAACAAGTTTTAAGATAGCTCAATAACTGAACATTCAAGAAATACATGGCAGAAGCTGATTGAACATTTGATTTCAGAAGTCCCCTTAACATGTTATCACTTAATTGAATTAATCATATACATTCTGAATCATGACATTGCCTGTGACCACGTTAATGCAGTAAATAAACTATTTGTGGTAAAGTAGACAATTTGTTGACAGCAGATAAATATTCCCTTGTGAACTTTCCCATTCCTAGAATTTTATCAAGATCAAAGTTTCTCTCTAATAAAGCAATGAATTCTGCTACAGAGGATGTGCCATGACCCACATCAAGTAGGGACCTAGAATAGGGTGGCCATGATAAATAAAGACTTAATGGTGGCTCCAGATCCTGGCTTTCATACCTTGTGTGATGCCCTCTTCTTGAAGGTAAGTAGGCCTGTGATTTGCTGCTACCAAGAGAACATGGCAAAGATGATGTCACTTCCTTGACTGTGTTATGTTCTATAAGACTCTAGAACGGTTAAAAGAATCTCCTTCCTCTTTCTCCTCTTTCCCCCTCCTCCTCCTTCTTGTCCTCTTTCTCCTTCTCTCTTTTTCTACCTCTTGCTTCTCCTTTTCTCTCCCTCTCTCTTGTCCTCCTCTCCCTTTCCCCTTCTCACTCCTCCCCTCATCCTCTTCCTTGTCTTTCTCACTTTCCTTCTCTCCATCTTTGAAGAAGTAAGTGGCCACGAACCCTCCAGCTGCAAGAACATTAATTTTGTCAATGACTAGATAGAATTTACAGTTGGATCCTTTGTCAGTCAAGCCTCTGATGAGAAGTCAGTCCTTCCCCAAACCTGAACTCCAGTTTTATCAGTTAGCAGAGGTATATTGTTCTAAGACTCAGTTTATGGTACTTTGTTTTATAGAAAACAATTGCAGTTGTTCATCAAACTGTAACTGGGAACTTGATTCTCAACTCTACTGCAATATGGATTTTTCTAAAGCTAAGTCTCAAAAGATCACCTATGCTTAAGCAGTCCTATAATTCTGGAACTTTCCAGAATGTACAAATTCATCTCCATGTTATTTAAGATCATTCAGAACCCAGTCTTCTGTCTGCAAGGCCTCTGCTCTCTCTTCTCCTGTCATATGAAACTACTCTTTCTTAGCTCCCTCCTGCACCTCTTATATCTGAGTAATTCTCTATCACCCTTCAAGGATTAATGTAGGCATCACCACTTTTTCAAAGTACAGCTTAGGGTCCCGCACAGTCCTGCTGATTGCCTTTGTCAGAACACATTTCTTGTGATGATTATTGTAGTACATTTCCCATGCTAAATTATATATTTCATAAGGATCAAAAAACTTTGTCTATTCTTTAAGTCATAAACATCTCACACAGTGGAAAACAAACCACAAAAGTAAATACTGAATCCATCCTTTAACATTATGACATAATTATAGTTCACTTTGAGCTGTGACTAATAATAATTACAGTTTTTTGAAATATATATTACAAACAGAATATATTACAAACCAAATAAAATTGATGAACTATTTTCTGGTCCACTCACTGTAAATTCATGTAAACACAGGTTAAATTTCTAGAAACTTTAAATGAGATGATTTACAGGTAAATTCTTAAACATCAGACTGTTGACTGCTGTGTCCCTTCCTGGGAATTGTCATTGGTCTCAGTTCTACCATTTTTTCTAGCACCCAGAACTATCAACCAGCTTACTAAGGTACACAGATACCTGGAACCCTCAGAAAAATTAGGACTGCTCAAAGGAACCTTTTCAGCTTCAGAACGCCCCACAAAATAGGTTGAGGCAGCTGCTCTTCAGATCAACTTCCCTCTCTACCATCCTTCTGCAAGTACTCCCCAAGAAAACCTTCTGTATTCAACTCCCATCTCAGTAGTTGAATACAAAAGTTTCCTGGAAATGCAAAAGAAGTCAAAGACCACAGCTGAAAAGGTAATGTTGAAAACCAGTAAGCAATTTTATACATTGTTTTCAATGTGATGCTCTACTGTTTGCAGCAAATTTGAACCCACCTATGACCTTAGTGCTCAATATTTACTCTCTTCTCTTCTGGGCCAGAAGTGTGGTGATGTGAGTCATTTGATTCAAGTGTGAAATTTCAGGGAGCTCCTAAAGAGCAGCAATCAAGATGAAAAATTTTGCAGTGAAATACTTTAAAGAGTCAAATTTCATGCAAAAAACAGCCACAATGAACACAATATTAACACTTACAGAAAGGACAGGGTGAGTGTTAATGAATTTTTTATTAAGTCTCAGGCTCACCATGGTGCTGCCTCTGTCTGAGTGAAGCGGAGTGAGCTTTCTGAAGAAGGCTTCTCTGTCCAAATTTCTGGTTGGGTGGCACGCATGCCACAGCAGGGCCCTCTGTAATGTGGTGATTGTCTACCTCCCATGCTTCATCTTTTCTCACTCATGCTCTCCTCCCACAAATGTTCTTGCTGCCCTACCTGGGCTTTACCCAAGGAGAACATTTTGTAGCCTCTGAAATATGGCACGTCACAGAGATTCTGGGCCTGTTCACAGAGATTCCTCCTCAAAATTCCCTGTCTGTTCTTGGCTTGGCTTATTTCTGAGCTTTTAGACTTTTAGAACTGAGCTCAGCTAGCATTTCTCCTGGGATGCCTTTCAGGGCCTTCAAGACTGAGTCAAGTCCTTCCTAGATGATAGGTCCCATTCCAGTTATCTTTGGCAATAGCTAACAGGGCCCATTTCTGAAAAGGCAAGATGAAAATTACTGCAAAAATGTGTACTGATATCTCATGGCACCTGAAGCAAAGTTGAACAACTAAGCCATAAGAAAGGAGGAAAACATTTTGAGGCATGGAAGCCATAAAAAAAAGAGACTACTGATTGCTCAGTCTCCCTCTTTATGCAGTCATTTGCTACTGTTTCTCCTCTAAGATCTCTCTCAAATGACAGATTTCTCTCAGGCATCTTCATGCCAAGTCAATCATCTCTCTTCTTCAGGCCCCAGTTTCTGTTTACCCCATTTAAGAGATTTATTTGGACGTACTAGCATTTCTCAACCCCAGTACTAAAAGACAAGACAGAGATTCTGATTGATCCATTGGAACTGAATATACATACCTGGCTAGGGGTCACAGAGTGCTGTTATCTTAACATGGCTCTGGAAGCCCCCCTCTGTGGGCAGGGGATATTCTCAGTTAAGGGAAGATAGGTTACTGGCTATCATGTTGCACTGTGGTTGTCTATTAATGAATCTCTTTTACTGATCTATGACACATATAGAGTCTGTTACTTAATTTCTATTCTATTATCTGATTGAACAGTTTGATAAATACCAACTGCATAAGTGAAAAGTAGTATATCTTTGTTTTTGACTAATTCAATTTTAATACTGTCATTAGTAAAGAAGTTCCTTGATTTAGTAATAGATGTATTATTAAAGACACTTCTCTTTCAAAGAATTTGAAAATACTAGTGAGAGAACTGAGAGACCAAATCTTTGCTTAATACAGATTGGTGATAAATATCACTGATTCATTTCTCTCTATCATATACCCCCTAATGCAGACTAATCTTTAAGTCAGTATTTCCTAGAAGTTGAACAGAAGGAATAGGTTCATTGAAGACTCAATCATCTCTTGAATTACAAAGAATTTTTACTTCGCTTGAAACTTTATTATTATTCATAAATGATGGAACTTAATCAGTCATGAATTTTCCCACTAAAAATCCCAACTTTTAGTATATCAGTGAATTTGAAGTGCTAGTTCCCAGAAGGTCTGGGCATCTTTGCTTGGTATGTAAGCATACACACACTTTAAATCTTGGTTTCAAAACAAAGGTTTATTTAAGTACATAAAAGGAATTGTAAGAAATTTCCAACTTAACCAGGCAAGGATACCCACTCTCTCCACTGCTTTTTAACATTGTTCTGGAAGTTCTAGCCAGGGCAATAAGGCAAGAGAAAGACATAAAAGGGATACAAATAGGAAAAGAGGAACTGAAGCTATCACTATATACAGATGATATGATTGTTTATATAGAGAACCACAAAAATCTACAGAAAAACATCTTGAAACAATAAACCAGTTCAGCAAGGTAGTTGGTTACAAAATCAACACACAGAAGTCAGTAGCCTTCCTACATGCAAAAAGTCAAGCAACAGCAGAAGAAATTTAAAAAACCACCCCATTTACCATTGCACCAAAACCAATTAAATACCTGGGAATAAACCTAACAAAACACATGAAAGAACTATACAAAGAAAACTTTAAAGCACTGCTAAAAGAGATAGAAAGCAACATAAGGAAATGGAAAGACATTCCCTGCTCATGGATTAGAAGAATCAACATCATCAAAATGACCATCCTTCCAAAAGCAATGTACAGATTCAATGCAATCTCTATAAAAAGTCCAATGGCATTTTTTTAAAGAGATAGAACAAAATTCATATGGAACAACAAAATACC
The DNA here is from genome assembly GCA_004024945.1 of Uropsilus gracilis. Taxonomy (NCBI): domain Eukaryota; kingdom Metazoa; phylum Chordata; class Mammalia; order Eulipotyphla; family Talpidae; genus Uropsilus; species Uropsilus gracilis. Next base: position 7,730 of record PVHY01030084.1, read on the forward strand.
TCAAATATCAAAAAGCCTCCTGACCTAAAAAAGAGAGAGAATGGAGGCTTAACTATTCCAGACTTCAAGTTATACTAGAAAGCCATAATAATTAAAACAGTATGGTACTGGTACAACTATAGACAATGGAACAGAATTGTGTACCTGAAAATAAAACCACATATATATAGTCAACTAAATTTTGACAAAGTAGTAAAAAACTTACATTGGAACAAAGATAGCCTCTTCAATAAATTGTGCTGGGAAAATTGGACTAAAACCTGCAAAAAATGGACCAAGACAACTTCCTCACACCGTGTACAAAAACCAATTCAAAATGGATAGAAGACTTAGATGTCAGACCTGAAACCATAACATACGTAGAGAAAAACTTGGGCAAAACCCTTCATGAATTACAATTCAGAAATCCCTTTCTGGACACATCTACAGATGGCAAAAAAATGAAGGAAAACATAAACAGATGGGACTACATCAATCTAAAAAGCCTCTGTACAGCAAAAGGGACAACATATAAAACAAAAAGAAGCCCAATGGAATGGGAAAAAAATTTTGCCCTCCACAAGAGTGATAAGGGTTTAATAACAAAGATCCACAAGGAACTCACACAACTTAACAAAAACAAAACAAGAAGCCCAATCAAAAAATGGGGAGAACTAAAAAGACACTTCTCCAAAGAAGAAATACAAATGGCCAACAGGCATATGAAAAATTGCTCAACATGACTAGCAATCAGGGAAATGTAAATCAAAATCACAATGAGATGCCACCTTACACCAGTAAGAATGGCCCACATCAAAAAAAACAGGCAACAAATGCTGGCATGGATGCAGAGAGAAAGGAACACTCTTACACTGCTGGTGGGAATGTAAACTGGTCCAGTCACTATGGAAAGCAGTGTGGAGGACTCTCAAACTAATGAAAATGGAACTACCATTTGATCCAGCAATTGCTCTTCTGGGAATCTACCCAAAGGAGACCTCAGTGTGGGTACAAAAGGACACCTGTGCTTGGATGTTTATTGCAGCACTATTTATAATTGCAAGGACCTGGAAACAACCTAAATATCCCAAAACAGATGACTGGATGAAAAAGATGTGGTATATATACACAATGGAATATTACTCTTCAATTAAAAATGACAAATTTGATGATTTTATGGTAACATGGATATATGTAGAAGAAATTATATTAGCAGAAACACGTCAGAAAGAAAAAGACAGAAACCAAATGGTTTCACTAATATATGGACAACCAAATGATAGTACACAATGAGGAGGGAAGATTAGCGGGAGTGGCCAGAAAAGGGAGGTGTGGGTAACCCCAGGAGATTACAATGATATGAAATACATATATAAATAAGTTATTTATATAATAAAAAAAGGAAAAAAAAAGAACATCTCCACACGGTGGTATTGATGTTACTAAACTTCGAGCTTAGATGCTGTGTGATTCCCAGATTTGCAAGTGAATCTTCCAAGTTCTTTCTATATGTAGGTTAAAAGGAGAAGGGAAGAAAACTAAGATTCAAATCTAAATGGAAAATGAGAGACCTAGCATGTATTGTCTGCTATGTAATATGTGCCCAACATTAAACAAACAACTTTATGAAAAAAAAAAAAAAGGAATTTCCAACTTAAAAAAAAAAAACACATGATAATATCAATTCTTCTTAGATCCACAGTATGAATTACAATTCCTCAGTGACCCCCTGACTCACATTTTCCTCCTGCCATAATTGTACATCTCTCTGGATTTCAATACGATCACCTGATGTTTGCCTTGCTGGAAAAGATCTTAGGGTCACTCTAACTTTTGTTTGAACCTGTTCTTTCCCCTAAATGTTACTGCCTCTTATGCAAATAAATATCCATTCTTCTTGCTCTCCCTTCTAAGGAAATAACCTTCCTAACCTTTTCTTGTAGATGAAGCAGACTCACATCTTTATCCCAAAATCACTCTATGTAGGATGGTACCTGAAATTCCTCACCTGGTGACTTACCGGTCTGTGTGTTCCTAAGGAGCTTGTCCTCGAGATCTTCTGAGATCCCTATTTAAAGCCTGGTTAGACCATCACCATTACTGATCAGGAATAATCGTGCATTTTTTTATTAGTTATTGTCTGATCTATCTCTCTTAGTCAAGAGTAAGATTATTCTTCAAGAGTAAGATTATTCTCCTGGCTGGTTTAATTGCAGAACAAAAAGTACCTGGAGTTTATTCAAAGGCTATAGATATCATTGCCTGCAATAATTCTTGATCATTATTCTTTGTCTGATAAGGGTAACTGGCAGAGACAGAGGTGGTCTGGATATAATCTATTTATTGATCATATATATGTATCCTATCCTTATCTCTCCCCACTTTTATTATATTTGTACATAGACATATACAGGCCTTACAGTCCTTATTAGTTTCCATATCACCTGCTTTGAAGACTTGAATATATTAAGATTACTATAAGTCTTATAAAGTCAAGTATCTCCCTTAGGGTCCAATAATATAGTCATATAAATAAAAAATTTCTTGCAAACTTACTTTTGCATGGAACCTGATAGTACTGAATGGAACTTAGAGGGATAAGTCAGATGGCATTATAGGTTTTCTAGCCTGATGATTAGATACCTATCTTTGCTCACAATGCTTTTGCTAGAAAATCATCTCATTTTCCTCATTTACCTTTCTCCATGATGGCTATGGCCATGCTATGGAGGCTAGTGGGTGCAGCAGTGTAAGATTTTGTAAGTGTACGATTTTGGCCCAGGCAGAGTAAGAAGTTTCAAACTCAACCTTGAATAACTCCAAGAAAGATACCTTTTTCCCGCTTGTATAGAAAAACTACCTGTAACTGTGACTAGATTCTATGTGTCCTCTTTCTAGCATTAGGATGGCTGAGTCTGCTAGCACCTAACTTGACAGAGAGCTGGTTAGCAAGTCATGATGACCCCTAGTAGGCTTATGTGATATGGAGGAAGTTGTAAGACATCACCAAAGGTTTTACAAATTTAAATGTTACAAACTTCTTATTGGTTCTTTTTTCCCACTTTTAAAGTTATCCCTGTGGGAAGACTGGAGTTTTCCCACTTGGAATTCTGAATGTGGTCAGGTCTTATGACCTTGTTGCTCAGGGTAGGGCTGTGACATAGACGTAGGTGGTTGTGACATAGAAGGCTGTGACAGAAGTAGGCAATAGCTTTGCCCTCATTTACAAAGGACAATCAACAGGAGCAGACTCAGTCACTCAGTGGACACTGAAGTCCATTCTGGAAACATATTTTGTGGTTCCTAGTCCAATCTCCCTTTCCCTTTAAAACAAAGACTCATAAGTAGAGAATAATTTTACATATATTAATTTTTTTCCTTAAAAATGTATTCATGAGAATAAAAATATTTTAAAATTTTGCTTTGAGACTAATAGATCCAAGAGACCAATTCATATGATGTTAAGTATGAATTATATTACATAAGGTATCAACTCCATGATAAAATCCATTGGCTTAATTTCTGCTACTCTACTTTTGTTTCACATAGCTAGCAGAAGTCATCGTGTCAGAGGTAAAGTTGCCTGTAGTCACTTTTAAAACAATAATCTAGAAGGGCTAGCCTGTAACTTGAGTAAGTCATATGACACCGTTCTTCCTAAAGGGGCAGTTTGGTAGATATATTATGTTCATTTAATGAAAATGGATCCATTTATACCAGTTGCTCAGCATGTGCACATGTGTGGCTTGGGTTCTCAGTCTATTTAAAGAGGAGTGGATTTAGATTATTCTCTCATTGAGAAGAGCCTGTCTTTGGTTCACAATCTTATTACACATACTAGCTTACTGTCTTGTCAAATAGAAAAGAAGCTTTTGAATAGTACTAGCCTCAACAAGATATGTCCAAGTATTAAGTCCCTGGTACCTATAAATATGACCTTATTTGGAAATAAGACCTTAGCACAAAAATATAGCTAAGATTTTGTGATGAGGTTCTCCTGGAAGTTGGGTAAGTTTTAAATCCAAAAAACTGGTGTCCTTATATGTAAAGGGAAAAGGAAATTTTAAACAGAGAGGCACAGGTAGAATACCATCTGAAGGTAAGGTAGAGGTGGAGGCTAGAGTGTTGCATCTCCAGGCAAAGGATAACTAGGGCCACCAGGTCCAGAGACCTTTGGAGCAGTCCCTCCCTCAGTGACTCCTTAAGGTACCAACATTGCTGACTTTGACTTTGGACTTCTAACCATCTGAACTATGATGGGATAAATTTGTCATTTTGAGTGCCCAGTTTGAGATACTTAACCCTAAGGAATCCATTCAGCCACCACTCAACAACTCTTGAAAATCAACAGAGACATGTTGATTTTCGCTTCGGTACTATTTTCTTTCATTGCCTGTCACTACTCCTGAGGAAAGCTCTTTCCTTGATGCCTCAAAAATTTACTGAGTGACCCCCAGGGATCACAATGATGTGAAATATATATATAAATAAATTATTAAAAATTAAAAAAAATATTACTAAAGAAGAGCTGACCCTCTAATCTAGTCATATGGCTTTAGGCAGATCTATAGGGGGCTTGGCTCTGACCAACCTCATTTTGTCTCAGGTGCCATTGGTCCTGTCCCAGAACCTCTCCCCTGAATGATGATTTCCAGTCATAGTTCCCTCACCTGTATCCTTAGGGAACTGACTCCCAGAATGACTTGGTTCCTTCTACAACTAGTATGTTGAGGCAGAAAAGCTTGAGAAGGAGCTTGTTATACATCCCATACTTGCTCCTGGCAAACAAGTCCTGAAGATGCTTTGTACAGAAGAAAGGAAAAGGTTCCTCTGCAGCACAAATGGGGTTTCTTTTTGACCCCCCTGATCAGCATAGGGCACCATGGTTTTGCAATTAAAATCTTTCCTTTTCTACCCCCCTCGCCCCCGATATTTCATTGCAATATGCTTATAACACAAAGGGAAATATGTTCCCCATCAGAGGGGGTCGGGTGGCATGTCTCATTACAGAGTGTACTTTATGGGGAGAAGTAAATCAGAGGTATATATTAGGAAGCACCCAGGGGCACACCCATGGCAATGACCTTTAAAGGGCAGTAGTAAGTTACTTGACAGCATAACCAGCAAGTGAATGATCTCCCTATGAAAGGTCACTTGCAACAAGAACACTGTTTCCTATTTCAACACATAATCTGGCACCTTTTGACACATTTCTCTTCCTCAGGGTGATCTGATTTCTGTAGAGTAGACTGGATACATTTTCTTTGCTTTGATGAATGTGCCCAATTTGGGTTCATGGCAATCCCGAAGCCCACAGGCAGCCTTTGCTATTTTTGTTATTTTTAACGCTGGCTATTAAAAAGTGGCATTTGCATTACCCTAGGTTATTTTGAGATGCCATGGAACTTTGGATTCTTTGAAATTACCAGGGATCTCCAAGGCACCTCAGTCTATTCAGTCCTTATACAAAAAAGGTCAGAGAGCTGAGAAGGTATGAGAAAACTGGGTGGGATTGCACAATCAGGAAGGGGTAGACCCAGCTCCCTGCTTTCTAGTCTGCTAGAAATGTTTCCACTTTGCCACAACATTTACAGGTTGATTAGCAAACACTGAGCAGAGAGGATGAGCGAAACCACAGGCTTAAATTCTGTGAAATTTCTTATTAGGTGTCTTTCAGCTACAATCCAATTGCTTTATTTTATCCCCAATGCTTTCCCAAGACCCATGCTTTCTTTTCCAGGCAGATACCATGTGCTGAGTCAGAGAGACCACCACCTATGTTTTCCCGTCCAATTGGTGACTGAATGTTCACCATCTCTATTTATTAATCTCACATGCTAGACCATCTTTGCTGAGCACAGATGCTTTAAACCTTCTGACCGGTGATGGGGTTTTCTCAACGATGTTGGAAGGGAGGAAGTTAGAGGAAGTGAACATGTAAACCACCACGCCACCATGTAACTCTAGGCTTGGCTGCAGATACTACTTTTAAACTGAAAGT
>PVHY01030085.1:0-13724 GCA_004024945.1 Uropsilus gracilis
GGAGGGAAGTTGGCAAATCTCTAGCTGCTTCCCTCAGGGTCTGAGGTGGGGTAACTCCTAGGAGCTGGCTTCTGCTGGAGCTGAGCAGAGGAGGGTGTGAGTGGGGAGAGTGTTGGCTAAGCAGGAGACTCAAATGGGTCCTCAGATCCTGCTGAATTTGGGGGGGGCGGGGAACAGGAGAGAGCACATAGGTCTGTGTTTACATGTGTCTGCTGAGCGTCTTCTCTGCCAGGGTGCCCCTCTTTCGCCTCAGGGGTGTTCCCATCTAGTGATGGCAGTTTCTGAGGCCTCTCCCCTGAGCCCCTGTTGTGGCCATGGTTCAGCTTCCAGGCTCTGGCTGGAGGTTGCCTGTCCTCCTGGGCTGGCCCCACACCTGCTGGCATCACCAGGGGCAAACGGGGAGGGGGGGTTCCCCCCATCTGCCCCGTGGGCTCCCTGGGGCTTGGGAGGAACAGAACACTCTGTCTGCACAGACTGCTGCTGAGAATCCCCCTGGAAGGAAACCGCAGGCCTGGCCGCTGCCTGCCTCTGCCTTTGCTTCTGCACCAAGTCAACTTCCTCAGCAAAAATACCTCAGATTGGGCTTCAGTCTTGGCTTCTGCACCTTCTCCAAGAGCTGCTTGGCTTGGGACTTTTGGATTTCATGATGCATTTCCCAAAAGTCCTTACCCTGTCGATAAAGTCCAAGCCCTGACGTCTGTGCTCTCCCTGGTTCGCTTTGGAGGTTCTGGGACCCTCTTCTTTAAAAGGCATCAAAGTTTATCCAAATCTGAGCAGTGCTACAGGTACCTCTAGTGAGAATAGATGCTTGCATTCAGCCCTCCCCCCCCATTTTTTTGAGACTGGGTCTCGCTATGTTGCCTGAGGTACCAAAGAGTCAAGTGGTCTCCAACCTCAGGCTCCCACGTAGCTGGGATTACAGGCATGCACCACCACACCCGGCTGGAGACCAGGTATTGCTATGTTACCCGGGGTAGTCTCAAACCCGTGGACTCAAGCAATTTCTAGCCTCAGCCTCCTGAGGCTGGGATTAAAGATGTGCACACCACTGCGCCCAGCCCCCATTCATCCCTTCAATCGGTGCTAACTCTGCACAGTTGCTCCTTTAGCTCCTTCAATAGCCCATGAAGTAGGCATCACCACCCCTGCATCCTGAAAAATAAGGGAAGCCAAGACCTCCGAGGCCAGCAAGCCAAGATGCAGATGGAGAAGCTGTCCAGAAAGCAAAGCCCAGGCTCTGAGCTGTCTTTGAGAGGCATCGTCCTAGGTGGTGTGGGAGGCGGGGGCAGGGTGGCTATAAAAATGGACCCAATGTCCCTACTTAGTTCAGTTACCACCCAGGAGGAAATAGAACATATTTTCATTCATGACTAATAAAGATCGGACTGTGATAACTGCTAAAGATCAAATGCAAGGAAGTGATTAAGACTGATTCCAGCTTAATGAGTGGAGTTTGAAGTGGGTAGGGAAAAGATCATTCATTTTTAAGTTAAAATTTAATTGAGCTGCTACTACGTGCAAGGAATTGTGTTGCGCACTCAGGCTGCTGAGACGAGAAAGATGCTTTCGGGTCTTCATTGCACGCTGCCAGGGCAGGCAGATGAATGCATGGATGCACTACAAGAAAATGGGGGGGGGGGGAGCAGGCACTGTAAGCAGCAGCCTAGAAAGTCGCTGTGGGGACCAGGGATCACGGTTGGAGTCCCGTCCCGGGGACTAGCGAGACTTAGTTCCCCCAAAAAAGCTGGGTGTGGTGGCGTGCACCTATAATCCTAGCTACCTGGGAAGCTGAGGCTGGGGATTGCTTGAGTCCATGGTACCCTGGGCAAAAAATTGGGACATCTCAGTTAATGCTTCCCATTGCACTCAAAGTAAAGCTTGGGTCAAGGAAAGACCATTCCAGTGACCTGCCAGGTCTCCAGGACTGACTGTCAGCTCTGTGACCACAAGTCCTAATCTTTGCTGACCGCAGTGACTTTGCACTTCCTCTTTTCTCCTTTCTTTTTCTTTTTTCTTTTTTGAGACTAAGTCTCGCTATTTTGCCCAGGGAACTGCAGGCTTACATTGACTGGGGTACCATAGACTCAAGCAATCCCCTGCCTCAGCTTCCCAGGTAGCTGGGATTACAGGCGCACACCACCATGCCCAGCTATTTTTTGGGGGGTAGGTCTTGCTATGATGCCCCAGGTCGGTCTTGAACCTGTGGACTCAAGCAATTCCTAGTCCTGGCCTCGCTCCATAGGCTGCGATTAAAGGCACGTGCCACAGTGCCTTTAATATATTATTATATTAATAATATAATAATAAATATATATATTTCACATTTTGTATTTCCCCAGGGTTTACTTACCACCTCCCCTCCCTGACTGTTCCCACCCTCTCCCCACTCCCCACAAGTTGTGTACTTTAGTTTGGTTGTTAGTTTATTTAGACTTTTCCTCCTGGCCTTTTGCTTGTTTTTCCTATGTTCATATATTAGTGAGACCATTTGGTTTCTGTCTTTTTCTTTCTGACTCATTTCTTCCAATATGATTTCTTCTAAGTCCATCCATGTTATCTCAAATTCATCAAATTTTCATTTTTAATTGATAAGTAATATTCCATTGTGTATATCTACCACATCTTTTTCATCCATTCATCTGTTTTGGGACATTTAGGTTGCTTCCATGTCCTTGCAATGATAAATAGTGCTGCAGTAAACATCCAAATACAGGTGTCCCTTTGTATCAGGATTGAGGTTTCCTTTGGGTAGATTCCCAGAACAGCGATCTATTCTCCTTCTGGAATGGTCTTTCTCTCGATGGTTCAAAGGTCACACGACTAGTCAGCAAGGAGCAGAACAATTCCTGAATCCAAGCACTGGGGAGAGAAGAGACAGGTGGAGACTGATGGAACACAAAGCCTCATCTTCACTAGGGATTAGGATTAAGGCTCTTACATCTCCAGCAAAATGGAGTTCTTCTAATCCCACTGGGCCTGAAGAAACAAGCAAACCCAAGCTCCCTTAGTGGAGGGGGCTGGGCATGTTGGCTCTGAGAAAGGGAGGGAGGAAGAGCAAAGAGAAGAAGGGGCAGAATGACAGAAAGGAGTAAGGAGGAGACAGGGAGAGGAAGAAATGGTGCCTCCCTAGTGGCCACCCTCCTGCCCACCGATTGGGAACTGGGAGCAAAGTTGAGAAGCCTTCAGCTTAGTTGGGTCCCTCGGTAGGGGAAGGAGCCTCTCACCTGTGTGTGCCTGAGGGAGGCTCCCTGTCCTGAGGGGCACCAGACAGAAAGTTACCAAAAACGCAAGCAGTGGCCTGAAACCAGTCAAAACTGAGTATTGGGAGAGAAACAGTCCCCAGTTTTTGAAGATCGACACCAAAGACTTACACCAGGGTCGTGTAGGCACCATCAGCCAAAGGAAGTTGGATGGCGGGGACTGTGCCCCATCTGAAGGGCAGCAGCTGATTCTTGTCACCAGGGAACGGGGCTCAGGGTTCCTTCATTTTCTGATTTGTTTTAAAAACTGGAAGTCTGAATTTTTGTGTGGAATCCTGTTGCTGTTACCCCAATGGCCCCCAAACCAATGGTGCTAGAGGGCCACAACTGGCCACAAGGCTGCTTTTGTCCTCTGACAGGGATGCTTACTCTTGAAAGAATAAGGGTGAAGAGGGGAGTGGGGCAGGGGTGGGGGGGGTCAGGGGCCCTGAACTTTGGTCTGGAGATGGTGGAAGAGCTGGAGGGACCATGGGAGGCTGGATGGAGGAGCTTTGCAACTGCCCGTTGAGGGTCAGTAGAACTTTAAAAGAGGGAATGAATCACCGTTCTGCTCTTAGGCAAGGAGGAGGAGGTGGATTTATAGTTGGAATGCCCTAAATGCCAAGGCTGTCTGCATCCAGGACAAGCATTACTTGCGGGAAGCTCTCCTGGAGCCAAGCATATGTTCCAACCAGGCTTGTGAACTTTCACAGGTGGATGACAGCCCATCTCCAGTTCAGCCTATTAAAGACTGTGACTCTGCCCTTAATTGGTAGCGGGGAGGAGCTGAACTCCATGTACTTGTCAGACAGCATAACAGTGAGTTTTCAGCAACTCAACTTTTATCAAATGCTTGGTTGCAAAAAATAGCATAGATGGAGGCAAAAGGCATGCGTTCCCATCATTCCTCTGAATTGCTTGAGTGTTACCCTTGGGTAAGTCATACCCAAGGGTATGACTCTTCAGGGAATTGGGGGCCTGGACATGTTTGTGATTGTGGTTTTGGGTTGGCTTGCTTTATTGAACAGGGCTTCTCTGCTCTGCTGCTGGGTGTACTTATAAGAGTGTTAAGGATGGATGTTCACTTCAATGGCAAATTTCTACTTTTTCTCTGATGGTCAACAATGATCATTTTTGGCTTTCTAATAATTCACCCTTTTGTATAGTCATCTCCTACACTGAATAGGGTTGACACATGTAGCCAGTAAGATATTCCAGAAGTAGTGACGTGTGACTTCCAAAGCTAACATGGCTTCCACTGCATTCTTTCTTAAACTGATCACTCTGGGGCAAGTTGGCGGCCATGTTGTGAGGACACTCAAGCAGCCATATGGAACGGCCCATGTGGTGAAGAACTGAAGCCTCCTACCAATTGTCAACATAACTTGTCAGCCATGTAAATGAACTGTGGAAGTGGGTCTTCCAACTCAAATTTTATAAATTGCGTGTGTTACTTGTTTTCTTTTGTAACTGTTTTTTGGTACTAATTTTCTATCTCTAATGAACAAGTTCATATTGTCATTCCCTGATTTTCTCTTTTTCAACATTATCCCTTAATTTGATTTTTCATTTTTATAGTAAGAAAGGCAAGTTGCCCCCACATTTAGCAGGTTAACACAATAAGTATTTTTTCTCAGTCACTTTTCCCTTTTCCTCTCAATATACTATAGCAGGTTTGGCTAGCATGTATACTGATAGTTACATTGTTATGACCACATAAGTGCTTTTCTTTCTTTCTTTTTTTTTTTTTTTTGCTTGTGGAACTGCAGGCTCACACTGCCCAGGGTTCCCAAGCAATCCCCAGCCTCAGATTCCCAAGTAACTAGAATTACAGGCGTGTACCACCATGCCCAGTTCATAAGTGCTTTTCATAGTAGAACTATTAGTTTTTCTTTCTTGCACTATCTTACTATTTTTTAAAATACAGTGGAGATAATTATCATCTTTTTCATGCTTAATTTCTTTTCTTTCCTTCTTTTTCATGCTTAATTTTCTTTCTTTCCTTCTTTTTCATGCTTAATTTTCTTTCTCTCTCTCTCTCTTTCTTTGAGACTAGGTCTTGCTATGTTGCCCAGGGTAGTCTCAAACCTGCGAACTCAAGCAATCCTGGGCCTCTTGCCTCCCAGCACTTGGATTACAGGCACATGCCACCATGCCCAGCTCATGCTCAGTTTCTGTGTATTTATCATCATTTCATGGTTGAACTTTCCCTTTTGTTGTCTGAACTTGTTGAGACGGATGAGCATGAGGCATTTTTCTTAGTATCCTCTGATGGAGAGAACTGTTTGGAGACAGCTCTTGGAAACTGGGGGCTAGAGGTGGTGTCCTTTAGGTTTACTGCATGACAATCATATTATTGGGGTAGCTGTGGGGAAATGACCTGATCCTATAAACCCAGTGTCCCCGGACTAACCCCATCTACCCACCACTATTATTGTCTGTCTCAGCAGGTATCTGCTTGAAAAGCCCTGAAAAGAGACATTGAGGTTGTTTTTCTAAATAATGATAATTATAAAGAATGACAAGTAAATCTCCTAGAGGAAATCAGGTGACCCCCCCCCCTCTCTAAACCCTTCCCATGAGAACCTTTCCAGGACGTTAGCCAGAGCCTTTTAGCCCTGTCCTCCCCTGCCCCAATTACTGGGAAAAATCATAGTCACAACTAAGATCTGTGATCATCATAAGCACATTTTTTTTTGAGGCTAGGTCTCGCTATGTTGCCCGGTTTTTATTGCCCGGGGTACCCTGGACTCAAGTGATCCCCAGGCTCAGCCTCCCAGGTAGCTGGGATTACAAGCATGCACCACCATGCTCAGCTATTTTTTGAGACTAGATCTTGCTATGTTGCCCTGGGTGGATCTCAAACCTGAGAACTCAAGCAATTCCCAGTCTCAGCCTCCCATCCTAGGTTGGAATTAAAGCCATGTGCAACTGTGGCTGGATTAAGCACATTTTTTTTTTTTTTTTTTTTTTGAGACTAGGTCTCGCTATTTTTGCCTGTGGAACTGCAGGCTCACGTTGCCTGGGGTACCACAGACTCAAGCAATCCCCAGCCTCAGCTTCCCAGGTAGCTGGGATTACAGGTATGCACCACCATGCCCAGCTATTTTTTTGGGGGACTACATGCCCCCTGCGGAACTCGAACCACGATCCCTGGCCCCGGCCATGGCTTCCTAGGCTGCCACCTACAGGCATGCGCCATCATGCCCAGCCATGGCTTAAGCACATTTTAAATAAAATCTCTATTAGCTCATTTAATACCCACAACTAGCTATTCTGATCACTTCTGCCATATCCACTTCTTGTTTAGGGCTGATGTCCTGTTTCTCTCTAGGAGAAGCCAGGCTGGTACCTGAGATTCAGCAGAAAGGTGATCCTAGAAAAGGAAATTGTTCATATCTAGCCAGTGAGTTCCCTAACTGCAGCCAGAGGCTCATCCATCATTTAGCAACTGTGACTGGGGCCCCTTCTGGGTACACCACCAGCTCTGTGCAAGTGAGAAACTTTCAGGTTTCCTCTGTCTTTAGAGTAACAAAGTCATTTCCCAGTGAATCATCGATGACTAACTGAAGCATATGCTCTCCTGGGCGCCCAGGCTAATTCTTTCCCAAACTAGGCAGGAATGGGGTGAGGATGGGTGGTTGCAGGATGGAAAGGAACAGGAGAAAAAAGAGAGGGGCAAAAGGAAGGGGAAGGAAGGAAGTAAAAGATGCATAGTAAGAAGAAAAGCAGGCAGGAAGACAGGAAGGAAGGGAAGAAGGAAGAGAGAGAGGGAGGAACAAAGAAGGCAACATTTACCTATTTTTAAAAGAGAAAACATAACCTTTCTGTCTCTAATTTATGCTTGTTAGCATTTTACAAAGTGCTCTCAGGTGTGTGATCCTCTTGAACCTCATTAAGACCTTGTGTTTATGGTAAAACATGATTATCCAACCTTGCAAATGAGGGAAGTTGAATTCTTTGAGATTAGGGAGCATTTAGCCATGGATACACCCTAGATCCTCTAGAAAGATCTTGAGTTTTGATGCCTGACAGACTTGAATTCAAATCCAGATGACCTACAAAGTATCAATGCATCACTTAGCATCTCTGAGCTCTGCTTTCCTGTTCTGGGAAAATGAAGGCAGTAATAGCACCAATTCCTTAGGATTATTCTGGAGTTAAGCATATTGCACCGAAATTGAAGCTTAGAGCATGAGAGGGGGAGGGGGGAGATGGGGGGTGGATGAGGCATGAAAGACTAAGACTATGATTCATGGGTTGTAAGGTGGTGGGAGACCCCTGGGGTAGATAACAATGTAAAATACAATAAATAATATAATAAATAATAATTTAAAATATTGCAATATGTCTGCACTGTTGTCACTGTTAATACTTACTAGTACCTGGCAGTACTATTTCTTCTGTAATAATATGCATTCAGTGAATGTTAGTTCCCCCTACCTGACCCAACTACTACTCCCCTTTCCTAAATCACCATAGCAACTAATTGCTGGAGGTACCTGGCCTTGGTGTTTTTCTTGTTTTTGTTTTCAGACTAGGTCTCACTATTTTTGCCCATGGAACCGCAGGCTCATGTTGCCCGGGGTACCACAGACTCAAGCAATCCCCAGCCTCAGCTTCCCAGGTAGCTGGAATTACAGGCGCACGCCACGACGCCCAGCTATTTTTTGGGGACTATGTCTCGCTACGTGCCCCAGTGGGACTCAAACCACGATCCCTGGCCCCAGCTGTGGCTTCCTAGGCTGCCGCTTACAGGCATGCGCCACCATGCCTGGCCTTAGTTTTTGACTTCAGTACCTATATTCTTTCACCATATTTTCCTGACCACCTTTCTATTTACCATCTTACAAATGCAACTAGATCACATTATATATCGTCACAATGCTAATATTCTTTCCATTTCCAAAAGGATACCTAAGAGCCATCAGATCAATTCTTCAGAATAACCAATTATCCTTGGTTGCTGGAGAAGGCCCTGTGTGCCATCTTTATTATAGCCTAGTATCTCTGGATATGATGTTTCCTCTAATTATTTTTTAGTTGGAGTAGACAATCAATTCTGTATAAACAATAAAGTAGGAAGCCTGAAAATAGTGGGCAGAGTTTAATATTGGAATTAATCTTAAAGCAATGTTAATCAACCCATAATCATCTTTGGGCTACATGGTGATTAGGTATAAATGAAATCTATTTGTGTAAATGAAAATAGCCCATAATATTTTCTGCAATTAAGCCAAGCACCTACAGGAGCAGCTGGGCGAGAGCAGTAATCCTGAATGTGGGTGACTAATACAGTTACTACTCCAGGTATTTCTAATTTTCTTGAGGAGGATTTTGCCCTCCAAGACCTTGAGACTACTACAGTGCCTGGCCATCCTAAATATGCAACGTGTAGGCCCTCCTCTTTCATGCAGTTTCTCCTTTACCTTCCCCCTTTCTGGTTCCTGCTATTGTTGTGATTTCTTAGGCAGCCCGAACTGGAAAGCTCCCAGGAACACTACTTTAGTTCCAAGTGTTTGAGAATGAATAATTGTGAGTTAGGAGTTTGGAGACCCTGGCTGGGACATTTAGTAACAAACTGTAGAAATGATCCCTGAAAGTATAGTCTTTGGCTCAGACATTTAGAAAGAAAAACAAAAATTACTCTAGAAAAAAAAAAGATTTTAGGATTCGTTAGAAATTGCTAACAAAAGCTGATACTTTCTTAGATAAGAAAAGCAAGACATGATTATAGTCATTCGAACTCTCCGAGTTTGCTGGAGGTTATGATATCAGGTCACAAAACAAGCAAAATGGGGTCCTTAATCAAAACTTAACAAAGAGGGCAGCTGATCCTATAAAGCCAGCCACACACCAGGTTCTTTCCAACCCATACACGCAGTAGCAAGACCACATAAACCTTACGTGGGAGACAAAAACAGATTTACTTATTAAAAGGGCAAAACAAAAGTCACTGAGTGAGTGCACGGAACCCCTTTGGTAATCTTACCACACAGTCCGGTCTAGTTCAAAGAGCACATGACTGCAGCAACTATGTGCATCTACAAAATGGCCGCTGCCCCACCTTCAAACCAATAAAGGAGCCAAGATGGCATTCCACTCCTTCTTCAAAGACACCGGTCCACTCACCCCAAGCCAGAGGAAGCCAAGATGGCATTGCCACTCCTTCTTCAAAGACACTGGTCCACTCACCCCAAGCCAGAGGAAGCCAAGATGGCATTGTCACTCCTTCTTCAAAAGTGGGAGATTCAAATCCAGCGAGGAAAACCAGGATGGCATCATCAGTTCTCCAAAAGGCACAGCTCTGGCATTCTTTCAGCTCCAGCTCTAAAGTGACTCAGAATCAGCAAAACTCACTGGGTACAGCAGCAGCAACTACATCAGCTGTCTCACGATACAAAAAGCAGCACAGAAAAAAGCCTCTTCAGGTCTCCAGACAATTTCCAAACGTTGCAATTTCAAAGTTAAACCAAGTTCTCAAGTAGCAAATTTCCAAGTCACTCTAGACAAGTCACAAGTCTCTCCAACATGCTTCCCCAGGCTCCAAGCGGCCCAGGCTAGGACCTGGGCCCTGCTGCTCCCGCACCTGGAAGCTGGCAGCTCCTGCTGCTCCTCTGCTCTCTGTTCTATAGCCCTTCTCTCTCTCCTCCATGTGTTTTGTCTCAGTCACCTCCCTAATCTCCTCAACCTCTTCTCTCAAGAAGGCTTAACTTTCCTTCTCCAAGTCTCTACCCACTAGGACTTACAATGACTGCCATTCTGATGCAGATGCTGGGGGACACAGCACCCCAATTTCACCACAACCCCCCATATTTAGAGAATGAACAGCAACGATGATGACTTAAGAGACTCTGTCTATGCTGGGAGATGACAGGTGTGGGATTTGGAGGTGCTGCCATGTCCCCAGGGACCCTTTGCCTGCGTATCCTCCTTGCATTGCCTTGTCTACTGGTTGGGGTGGTTTCCCAGGAGGCTTTAGTATATGTTCACTCTTTTTAAAGCAAATCAGGACTGGATGGAGTTAAGCGTTCATACTCTTCTAGGAACCCAGAGCTGTGATTCAGTGACAGTGGAACTGTCAGTGACCTGAACGGAGAATGTGTAGACTTTAGACTTGAATAATGGCTCTTGAACCAAAAAGAGAGGAAGTGCGATGGAAGGAAGCAGAGAGGAGGGCTCTGAGATCCTACAGTGAAAGAAAAAAAGAAAATGACTGATCTGGTTCTGGATTTCCCCTTTGACCCATATCCCCTCCCTGATTTGGGGTTCTCTGACATGTTCTAGCCATACGATTCTCCGTCCCCTTTTGCTTAAGGTAGCGCAGGTGAATTTTTGTTACTTGCAACCCAAAGAGCCTGTAACCCAAATCCCACTGCTACATTAGGCTGCTCTCCCAACACCTTTCACCAAAGGAAGAGGAATTTGAACTGTTTACCCAAAACAGTTTACTCACATTATCCAGAAAGCGATGCTAATTAGAGGCTAATGCCACGCTTGTCGACCATTTTGAAAGCACATCCTGCCTTTGTTGGGAACAGACTGACCAAAGTGACTCCATTTTGTTTAAAGCCTCCATGTTGAAGCCAGCGTCCTCTCCCTGTCCTCAGTGCAAAGGACCCACCACGGCTGGCTGGTCCCACATCCTGTTTCTGTCTCCCCTTACTCCTGGTTGTTCCTGACAACAGCATTGTCCTCCTGATAGATGATGGACGCCAGCATTACTGCAACGTGTCCCACCATTACGGGAACGTGGGGAGGTTTCCTACACCTGCTTGCTGGCTTCGTAATAGGGGGCGGTGGTGGTTTTGCCCTATCAGAGGTTGTCACAGAGACTGCTTGGGGTCTCTCTTGCCAAGCTGGCTTGGGAACCCTGGTGCAGCAGTAATAAACCTGCAGCCTTGAGCTTCAGAGTCCTTGTGTCTTGATGAGCGACCCACAAGTCAGAACAGCCTTCTCCTTCAGTATCTGGAATAAGTAGATGAGAAGGGAAGGGGTGGCGGTGGGGGAGGGGCAGGGGACTTTCATCCTGGGCAGTGCATTCTCGGGAAAGCAGTGACTCCCTTGGACGCATCATCTAAAGCTCAGATGATTCTGCCTCCTCTGGTGATTTTCTCATCGGATTCCGCCTCCCTCAGGCTTTCCAAAGGTCTGGAGGAACCGCTGTCCCCCTTCTTCCTGCGGGGGCTGCAGAACCTGACTGGAAGCTTTGGGGTTAAGAACAGCTTTTGAAGGAACTTAAAAGTCAACGGGCCACCAGGAACCGAGTCCTGCTGGGAACGGAGCAATCAATTTCCAAGAAACCCAAGGTCACTTCCAAATAGAGGCAAAGCCGCGGAGAGGAATCCGAATATGGGTTTAATTAGAAAAAGAGTCCCCCGTTTTCTTCTATGTCCTCTGTGGCAGAAAAACTCATTTCCCAAGTAGTTCGAAGTGGTAGGAGATTCCGAATGACTGGCCAGGGGCTCCCAGTGTGTTCTTGGTGTTGGAAGTAATTAAAAACCCCACAAATATTCATAGTGCACGTGTGAGTGTCATATGGACAGCGAAGGGCCGTGTTTGGGAAGACCAAGTCTACACAGGATGAAACGGCCCTGCTGGACTCCAGACTCCGTCCAGTATGACCACACCTTAACTAATTACATCCGCAAGGGCCTTCTTTCCTAGTAAGATGCTAGGAGTAGGATGCTAGGCGTAAGATGCAGTTCAACAGCGGTAGTAATAGCATTTCTGACAAGTTATTTCTAGTTCACGGTCGAGGAGGCCCTGCCAAACAGAACCGCTGACAGCCAATTCCAAATCATTCAGTCGTTGCCTCTAGTAAAGAACTTGACTGTATGTGGTTGCTATATTGACAGAGTTGAGATGAGCTATTTGTACATAAATTAGGGTATTTTGGAGTTTGCAGAGATCAGTGTGTGGGGGGGTGGGGTGGGCATCGTGGAAGGCTTTTCTCAATGTGCCCAGAGCAGGGGTGGTCAGCTACCACTACTTAGTGCCGATTGTTTTGGTTGACAGCAGTGAGGGTTGAACGCTTACAAAAGTCTCTGTTTGTGCCCAAGGATTCACCTTTCCCTGGTCAAAGAAGAGACACTTGGGAGATTGTAATTTGGGGTGTCATCCCTTTGTAGGTTTATTTATTATTATTTTTTTTTTTAGAGACTAGGTCTCACTGTGTTGCCTGGGGTACCACAGACTCAAGTGATCCCTAGCCTTAGCCTCCCAGGTAGCTGGGATTACAGGAGTGCACCACCACGCCCAGCTATTTTTTGAGGCTAGGTCTCGCTATGTTGCCCTGGGCAGGTCTCGAACCTGTGGACTCAAGCAATTCCTAGTCTTGGCCTCCCTCCATAGGCTGGGATTGAAGTTACGTGCCACCGCGCCTGGTCCCCATTGTAGGTTTATCAGTGAACATGTCCTCTTGAAGAGTCTCATCTTTATCCTCAGAGTAAGGATGACGTACCCCCTAGCCCCCACAAACACCACATGTCATGTGACATCATGAAGTCTCCCTGCCTCGCTCCTTGGTGCTCCAGGTCAGATCTCTCCGATCCACCCCACCGATCTTTAGAATTTACAACCATGATGGTCTCAGTAGAGACGTCATCAGATTGCTTTTCCTTTGCTCACCCATCAGATGCTGTTTTGGTTACTAGTAGCCCAGCCTGAGAAGAACCCAGAGGACCCCAGGGCCATTTCTCCTGTGCCTGACACCACACCTAGCCTCGTCCCACCCCTTCCTCTTGTGACTGAGAGAACTGAGACCTATTAATGTGATGTGATTTGGCAGAGGACACATATCTGAACAGCAGCCAAATCTGGGAGGCTTGTCTTCTTACTTCTAAGAATGTTCCCTCCAATGTACTCATTTGCCTCTGCAGCCAAGTAGAACTTGAATTCTGCTTTCACTCCTTCTTAATCAAGTCTCCCCTTCCAAACATCTCACTTACCTAACGTTTAAACATATCTCCAAGAGGAGCACTCTAGAGAGTCCTCCCAGGAGTTGGGAGAGAGGAGTCCCACCTGTGGTGGCACTGAGGATACCAAGACCCCACTGCCAGGCGAGTGCGGTGGTGTGGGCCTGTAATTCCAGCAATGGGAGGTTGAGGTCAGGGATCACTTGAGTCCGGGGATTCAAGACTACTCCAGGCAACATAATGAGACCGATCTAATCTCTAAAAAAAAAATAGCCGGGCGTGGTGGCACCCAGCTACCTGGGAAGCTGAAGCTGTGGATCACTTGAGTCCATGGGTTTGAGACTCCCCTGGGCAGCATAGCAAGACCTGGTCTCAAAAAAGCAGCCGGGCACGGTGGCGGGTGCCTGTAATCTCAGGTACATTTTCTGCTAATCCAATGAGTTAATGTTTAATATGACTTGGTATTTCAATCAGAATTTCACCTATAGGGGCCAGGCACGGTGGCTCGTGCCTGTAAGCTTCAGCCTATGAAGCAGCTGGGGCTAGGGATCGCGGTTCGAGTCCCGCC
>PVHY01030086.1:0-13702 GCA_004024945.1 Uropsilus gracilis
AATGAAATAAGCATTAAAAAGTGCTAGAAGTCATGATTAAGAGCTGGAGGTGAGATTGACTGGTATCCTATTACACTCCATGAAATGTACAATATAGAGAGATTTCATCTCAAACATCAAAGTGCAGAGAAGTTAAGTAAGAGATAAACTGTTCCTTTTGAGTCTTTCTGAATTCAGAAACGTTCAAACTGAAAACGCTGGCAGTTCGACTGAAAGTCCGAAATCTGCAGGAATGAATGTAACAAGGGTTAATAACAAGTGCAAGAAATCATTACATAAAAGCTGGAGTTGAGATAGACTGTTATCCTCTTCTACTCCATGAAGTATCCAACATAGAGAGATTTCATCACTAAATATCAAGGTGCAGAAGGTACAGTAAGATATAAACTGCTCCAATGGAGTCTGTTTGGATTCAGGAGCTTCCTCGCTGAAAAAGCTGGCATGTCACATGGGAATCCAAAATCCTCAGGAATTTGAATGAAATAGGGTTAATAAGAAGTACTAGAAATCATGACTTAAGTGCTGGAGGTGAGATGGACAGCTATTCAACTGTACTCTATGAAGTGTACAACATAGAGAGATTTCATTTCTAAACATCAATGTACAGAGAATGTAAGTAAGATATAAACAGCTCCTTTGGAGTCTGTTTGGATTCAGGAGCGTTCTTGCTGAAAACTCTGACATTTCACCTGAGAGACTGGAGGAATTTGAATGAATTTGAATGGGCTTATAAGACATTTTAGAAATCATGACTCAAGATCTGGAGGTGAGAGGAAAAGCTTTCCTATTCTACTCCATGAAGTGTACAACATAGATCGATTTCATCTCTAAACATCAAAGTACAGAAAAGTTACAGGGAGATATAAACAGCTCCTTTGGAGTTTGTTCAGTTTCAGGAGCTTTCTTGCTGAAAATGCTTGCAGTTCATCTGAAAGGCTGAAGTCCACAGGAATTTGAATAAAATAAGCATTTAAAGCCAGTGCTAGAAATCATGACTGAATAGCTGGAGGTGAGATTGATTGGTATCCTAATCTACTCCATGAAGTATACAACAGAGAGTTTTCATCGCTAAACATCAAAGTACAGAGCAGTTAAGTAAGATAAACTGCTCCTTTTGAGTCTTTTTCAATTCAGAAGCGTTCAAACTGAAAACGCTGGCAGTTCACCTGAATATAAATTATCGCAGAAATGAACATAACAAGGGTAAATAACAAGTGCAAAAAATAATGGCTTAAGAGCTAATTGAGATGGACAGCTAGCCTATTCTACTCCATGAAGTGTACAATGTAGAGAGATGTCATCACTAAACATAAAAGCATAAAAGTACAGAGAAGTTACAGTAAGATATAAACTGCTCCTATGGAGTCTGTTTGGAATCAGGAGCATTCTCGATGAAAAGGCTGGCATTTTGCCTGAGAGACCCAGATCCTTAGGAATTTGAACGAAACAAGGGTTAATATGAAGTGCTAGAAATCATGACTTAAGAGCCGGTGGTGAGATGTACAGCTATCCTATTCTACTCCATGAAGTGTACAACACAGAGAGATTTCATCTATAAACATCAATAACAGAGAATTTAAGTAAGATATAAATTGCTCCTTAGGAATCTGCTTTGTTTCAGCAGCGTTCTTGCTTAATATGCTGGCAGTTCGTTGGAAAGACAGAAATCCCCAGGATTTTGAATGAAAACAATCTGCATTAAGAAGTTTTAGAAATCATGAATTTAAGAGCTGGAGGTGAGATGTACTGGTATTCTATTCTACTCCTTGACTTGCACAACATAGAGAGATTTCATCTCTAAACATCATGGTACAGAAAAGTTACAGTAAGGTGCAAACTGCTCCTTTGGAGCCTGTTAGTGTTCAAGTTCATTCTCACTGAAAAAACTGTCCATTTGTCTGAAAGGTGAAATCTGTAGGATTTTGAATGAAAACAAGGGTTTATAATAAGTGCTAGAATTCATGAAGCTTAAGAGGTGGTATTGAGATGGACTGGTATTCTATTCTACTCTTTGAACTGTACAACATAGAGGGAACTGATCCCTAAAAATCAAATTACAGAGAAATTACAGTAAGATATAAACTGCTCCTTAGGAGCCTGTTTGGATTAATGTGCATTCTCACTGAAAAAAGCTGTCAGTTCATCTGAAAGGCTGAAATCTGCAGGAATTTGATGAAAACAAGTGTTACTAAGAAGTGCCGAATCATGAAACTTAAGTGCTATAGGTGAGATTGATTGGTATTCTATTCCTTGAAGTGTACAATATAGAGAGCTTTTATCTCTAAAAATCAAAGTACAGAGATTTTACAGTAAGATGTAAAATCTATTTGGATTCAGATTCGAACTTGCTGAAAAATTTGTCGTTCGCCTGAAAGGTAGAAATCCATAGGATTTTGAATGAAAACAGGAGTTTGTAATAGGTGCTAGAAATCATGAAACATAAGAGCTGGAGGTGAGATTGATTGGTATTCTATTCTACTCCTAGAAGGTTACAACATAGAGAGATATCATCTCTATATATCAAAGTACAGAGAAGCTACAGTAACAAAAATCCCTTCTCCAGAGTCTGTTTGGATTTAGCTACGTTCTCGCTGAATTTGCTGTCAGTTCATTAGAGAGGCAGATATCTGCAGGATTTTGAATGAAAACAAGGTTTACTAAGAAGTGCTAGAAACCATGAAACTAAAGAGCTTAGGTGTGATGGATTGGTGTTCATTTCTACGCCTTGAAGGGTACAACATAGAGAGATGTCATCTCTATACATCAAAGTACAGAAAAGTACTTTTTAGGAGCCTGTTTGGATTCAGGTGCGTTCTCACTGATAAAGCTGTCCGTTTGCCTGAAAGGCCGAAATCCAGAGGATTTTGAATGAAAACAAGAGTTTGTTATAAGTTCTAGATATCATGAAGCTTAAGTGGTTAAAGTAAGATATAGTGGTATTCTATCTACTTCTTGAACTGTACAACATAGAGAGAACTGATCCCTAAACATCAAAGTACAGAGAAGTTGCAGTAAAATATAAGCTGCTCCTTTGGAGTTTGTTTGGATTCAGGAGCATTTGTGCTGAAAAAGCTGTCCATTCACCTGAAAGGCAATAATCCACAGGAATTTGAATGAAAACAAAGTTTTGTAATAAGTGCTAGAAATCATGAATCTTAAGAGGAGAAATAAGATGGACTGGTATTCTATTCTACTCCTTGAAGTGTACAACACAGAGAGATTTCATCTCTAAACATCAAAGTACAGAGAAGATACAGTAAGATATAAACTTCTCCTTTGGCGTCTGTTTGGATTCAGGAGCATTCTCGTTGAAAATGCTAGCATTGCACTAGAAAGACCGACTCTGCAGGAATTTGTATGAAACAAGTGTTAATAAGAAGTGCTAGAAATCATGACTTAAGAGCTGGAGGTGAGATGGACAGCTATCCTATTTATTTCATGAAGTGTAAAACATAGAGAGATTTCATCTCTAAACATCAATAAAGATAATTTAAGTAAGATATAAACTGCTCCATTGGAGTCAGTTTGGATTCAAGAGATTTTTCGCTGAAAACACTGGAATTTGCCAGAAAGGCTGAATCCGCAGGAATATGAATGAAAAAAAGGGTTATATCAAAGCTAGAAATCATGACTTAAGAGCTGGAGGTGAGATAGATGTATATCCTATTCTACTCTGTAAAGTGTACAACATAGAGAGATTTCATCTCAAAAGATCAAAAGCAGAGAAGTTACAGTAAGATATAAACTGCTCCTTTGGAGTCTGTTTGAATTCAGGAGCATTCTCGCTGAAATCCTGGGATTGGCTTGAGAAACTGAATCCACAGGAATTTGTATGAAAGAAGTGTTAATAAGAAGTGCTAGAAATCATGACTTAAGAGCTGGAGGTGAGATAGCTATCGCATTCTACTCCATGAAGTGTACAGCATAGAGAGATTTCTTGTCTAATATCAAAGTACAGACAAGGTACGTAAGATATAAACTGTTTCTTTGGAGTCGTTTGGATTCAGGAGCGTTCTCACTATAAACTCTTTCATTTTGTCCGAAAGACCAAAATCCTCAGGAATTGTATGCAGTTGTGTTAACAACAAGTGCTAGAAATCATGACTTAAGACCTGGAGGTGGGATTGACTTATATCCTATTCTACTCCATGAAGTTACAACATAGAGATATTTCATCTCTATATAAAAGTACAGAGAAGTTGTAGTAAGATAGAAACAGTTCTATGGAGTCTTTTTGGATTCAGGAGTGTTCTCGCTGAAAATGCTGGAATGTCGCCTGAAATACCGAAATCCACAGGAATTTGAATGAAACAAGGGTTAGGAACAAGTGCTAGAAATCATGACTTAAGACCTAGAGGTGAGATTGACCTGTATCCTATTTCACTACATGAAGGTACAACGTTGAGAGATTTCATCTCTAAATCAAAGTACAGAGAAGTTAACAGTATATGAACTGCTTCTTTGGAGTCTGTTTGGATTCAGGAGCATTCTCGCTGATAACAGTGCAATTCACCAGAAAGACGAAATCTGCAGGAATGAATGAAACAAGGTTTAATAAAAATTGCTAGCAATCATGACTTAAGAGCTGGAGTTAAGATTGATTTATATCCTAATCTACTCCATGAAGTGTACAAAATAGAGAGATTTTATCTCTAAACATCAAAGTACAGAGAAGTAAAGTAAGATATAACTTCCTTCTTTTGAGTCTGTTTGGATTCAGGAGTGTTCTCACTGAAAACGCTGGCATTTAGCCTGAAAGATCAAAATATGCATGAAATTGTATAAAGAATGGTTAATAAGAAGTGCTAGAAATCATGACTTAAAAGCTGGAGGTGAAATGGACAGTTATTCTATTCTACTCCATGAAGTGTACAACATAGCGAGATTTCATCTCTAAACATCAAACTACAGAGAAGTTACAATAGATATAAACTGTTCCTTTGGAGTCTGGATTAGTAACACTGTTGCTGAAAATGCTGGCAGTTCTCCTGAAAGGTTGAAATCTGCATGAATTTCAATGAAACAAGGGTTAATAACAAGTGCTAGAATCATGACTTAAAAGCTGGAGGAGAGATTGACTTATATCCTATCAACTTCATGAAGTGTACAACCTAGAGAGATTTCATCTGTAAACAACAAAGTACAGAGAAGTTTAGTAAGATATAAACTGCTCCTTTGGAGTCTGTTTGCATTCAGGAGCGTTCTCGCTAAAAACGCTGGCATTGCACTTGAAAGACCGAATCCGCAGGAATTGTTGAAACACGTGTAAAAAGAAGTGCTAGAAATCATGACTTAAAGCTGGAGGTGAGATGGACAGCTACCTATTCTACTCCATGAAGTGTAAAATATAGAGAGATTTTATCTATAACATCAAAATACAGAGAAGTTAACTAGTATATGAACTGTTCCTTTGGATTCAGGAGTGTTTTCCTGAAAACGCTGGCATCTCGCCTGAAAAACCAAAATATGAACGAATTTGAATAAAACATGGTTTAATAAGAAGTGCTAGAAATCATGACTTAAGAGCTAGAGGTGAGATGGACAGCTATTCTGTTCTATTCCATGAAGTGTACACATAGCGACATTTCATCTCTAAACATCAAACTACATTGTAGTTACAGTAAGATATAAGCTTGTCCTTTGGAGTATGTTTGGATTCAGGAGCATTTAGCTGAAAACACTGGCAGTTTCCCTGAATGGCTGAATTTGCAAGAATTTGAATGAAACTAGCGTGAATAACAAGTGCTAAAATCATGATTCAAGAGATGGAGGAGAGATTGACTTGAATTCCATTCAACTCCATGAAATGGACAACATAGAGAGATTTCATCTGTAAACATCAAAGTACAGAGAAGTTAAGTAATATATAAACTGATCCTGGAAGTCTGTTTGGATTCAGGAGCGTTATCGCTGAAAACACTGGCATGTGCTTGAAAGACCAAATATGCAGGAATTCGTATGAAACAGGTGTTAATAAGAAGTGCTAGGAATCATGACTTAAGAGCTGGAGGTCAGATGAACAGCTATGCTATTCTAACCCATGAAGTGTAGAACATAGCAAGATTTTAATCTAAACATCAAACAACAGAGAAGTTACAGTGAGATATAATCTCCTTTGGAATGTGTTTGGATCAAGATCGTTCTCCCTGAAACTGGTGGCTGTTCGCCTGAATGGCTGAAAACTGCAGAAATGACTGAACCAAGATTTAACAACAATTGCTAGAAATCAAGACTTAAGACCTGGAGTTGATATTGACTTGTATCCTAATCTACTCCATGATGTGTACAACACAGCAAGATTTCATCTCTAAACATCAAACTAAAGAGACATTATAGTAAGATATAAACTGCTCCTTTGGATTCTGTTTGTTTCAGGAGCATTCTCTCTGAAACACTGGCAATTCGCCTGAAATGCTGAAATCCAAGGTTTAATAAGAAGTGCTAGAAATCATGACTTAAGAACTGGAGGTGAGAATGATTCATATCTTTTTCTACTGCATTAAGTGTACAAAATAGAGAGATTTCATCTCTAAACGTCAATATAGATAATGAAAGTAAGATATAAAGTGCTCCTTTGGAGTCTGTTTGGATTCAGAAGATTTCTCGCTGATCACGCTGGCAGTTTGCCTGACAGGCCTAAATCTACAGGAATTTGAAGAAACAAGGGTTAATAACAATGGTAGAAATCATCAATGAAGAGCTGGAGGTGAGATTGTCTTATATTCTATTCTATTCCATCACTTATACAACATAGAGAGATTTCATCTCTAAACATCAAAGTACGGAGAAAATAAGTATGATATAAACTGCTCATTTGGAGTCTGTTTGCATACAGGAGCGTTCTCCCTGAAAACGCTG
Organism: Uropsilus gracilis; assembly: GCA_004024945.1. NCBI lineage: Eukaryota > Metazoa > Chordata > Mammalia > Eulipotyphla > Talpidae > Uropsilus > Uropsilus gracilis. The sequence continues at coordinate 6,859 of PVHY01030086.1, forward strand.
GCAGTTCACCGGAAAGACTGAAATCCACAGGAATTTTAATGAAACAAAGGTGAATATCAAGTGTTAAAATCATAATTTAAGCTGGAGGTCAGATGGACAGCTCTGCTATTCTACCCCATGAAGTGAACAACATAGTGAGATTTTAATCTAAACATCAAACAACAGAGAAGTTACAGTAAATTATAAACTTCTCCTTTGGAATCTGTTTGGATTCAAGAGCGTTCCCCTGGAACCTCGGTCAGTTCGCCTGAAAGGCCAAAATCCGTAGGAATGAATGAAACAAGGTTTAACAACAAAGGCTAGAAATCATGACTTAAGACCTGGAGGTGATATTGATTTATAACCTTTCTACTCCATGAAGTATACATAATAGAGAGATTTCATCACTAAATATCAAAGTACAGAGAAGTTACATAGAATATAAACTGCTCCTTTTGTGTCTGTTTGGATTGAAGAGAATTCTCATTTAAAACACTGGCATTGTGCTTGAAAGACCAAATTTGCAGGAATTTGTATGTAACAAGTGTTAATAAGAAGTGCTAGAAATCATGTCTTAAGAGCTGGAGGTGAGATGGACAGCTATACTAATCTACTACATGAAGTGTGTTACAACACAGGGAGATTTCATCTCTAATCATCAAACTAAAAAGATGTTACAGTAAGATATAAACTACTCCTTTGGAGTATGTTTGGATTCAGGTGTGTTCTCTCTGATATGCTGGCAATTTGCCTGAAAAGCCAAAATCCGAAGGAATTTGAATGAAACAAGGTTTAATAACAAGGGCTAGAAATCATGACTTAACATCTGGAGGTGAGATGGACAGCTATCCTATTCTACTCCATGTAGGGTAAAACATAGAGAGATTTCATTTCTAAACATCAATACAGATAATTTAAGTAGGATATAAATTGTTCCTTTGGAGTCTGTTTGGATTTAGGAGATTTCTCACTGAACACACTGGCAGTTCGCCTGAAAGAGCGAAATCCAAGGAATTTGAATGAAACAATTTCAATAAGAAGTGCTAGAAGTCATGAATTAAGAGCTGGATGTGAGGTCAACTACATTATTCTACTTCATGAAGTGTACAACATAGAGAGATTTCATCTCTAAACATCAAAGTATAGAGAAGTTACGTAAGATATAAACTGCTCCTTTGGAGTTTGTTTGGATTCAGGAGCATTATCTCTGAAAACTCTTGCTTCTACTCTGAAAGGCCAAAATCCACAGGAATTTAAATGAAACAAGGGTTAGAAACATCTGCTAGAAACCATTACTTATAAGCTGCAGGTGAGATAACTTATATCCTATTCGACACCATGAAGTGTACAACATAGAGAGATTTTATTTCTAAACATCAAAGTACAGAGACATTAGAGTAAGATATAAACTGCTCCTTTGGAGTCTGCTTGGATTCAGGAGCATTCTCACTGAAAATGCTGGCATTTCTCCTGAGAGACTGAAATCTGCAGGAATTTGAATGAAATGAGGGTTAATAAGAAGTGCTAGAAATCATGACTTAAGAGATGGCAGTGAGATGGACAACTATAATATTCTACTCCATCAAGTGTACAACATAACAAGACTTTATCTCTAACCATCAAACCAAAGAGATGGTACGGTAAGATATAAATTGCTCTTTTGGCGTCTGTTTAGATACAGGAGTGTTCTTGTTGAAAACACTGGCATTGCGCTTGAAAGACCGAATCCACAGGAATTTGTATGAAACAGCTGCTAATAAGAAGTTCTAGAAATCAAGACTTAAGAGCTGGATGTGAGATCAACAGCATCCTATTCTATTCCATGAAGTGTAAAACATAGAGAGATTTTATCTCTAAGCATCAATACAGATAATTTTAAGTAAGATATAAACTATTCCTTTGGGGTCAGTTTGGATTCAGGAGGTTTTTTGCTGAAAATGCTGCAGTTTGCCAGAAAGACCGAATCTGCAGGAATTTGAATGAAACAAGGGTTAATAACAATGCTAGAAATCATGACTTAAGAGCTGGAGGGGAGATGGACAGCTATCCTATAGTTATCCATGATGTGTACAACATAGAGATTTCATCTCTAAACATCAAAGTACAGACAATTTAAGTAAGATGTATTGCTCCCCTGGAGTATGTTTGCATTCAGGAATGTACTCGCTGAAAACGCCGGCATTTTGCATGAAAGGACAACATCCACTGGAATTTGAATGAAATATGTGTTAAAAACAAGTGTTAGAAATCATGACTTAAGAGCTCAAGGTAAGATGGACTGGTATCCTATTCTACTCCATGAAGTGTACAACATAGAGAGATTTCATCTCTAAATATCAAAATACAGAGATTTAAGTAAGATATATACTGGTCCTTTTGAGTCTTTTTGGATTCAGAAGTGTTCTCGCTCAAACACTGGCAGGTCTCCTGGTTGGCTGAAATCTGCAGGAATTTGAATCAAAAAAGGGTTAATAAGAAGTGCTAGAAATCATGACTTAATAGCGGGGGTAGAGATGAACAGATATCCGTTTGTACTCCATGATGTGTAAAACATAGATATTTTATCTCTAAATATCAAAGTACAGAGATGTTAAGTAAGACACAAACTGCTCTTTGGAGTCTGCTTGGAATCAGAAGCATTCTCACTGAAAACTCAGTTGTTCACCTGAAAGGCCGAAATCCACATGAATTTGAATGAATCAAGGGATAGTAAGAAGTGCTAGAAATCATGACTTAAGACCTGGAGGTGAGATTGTCTCGAATTCTCTTCTACTCCATGAAGTGTACAACATGGAGAGATTTTATCTCTAAACTTCAAATTACATATAATTTAAATAGGATATATCCTGATCCTTTGGAATTTGTTTGTTGTCAGGAGCGTTACGCTGATAGAGCTGGCATTTTGCCTGAAAGCCGGAAATCTGCAGGAATATGAATGAAACAAGGGATAGTAAGAAGTGCTAGAAATCATGACTGAAGACCTGGAGGTGAGATTGACATGAATCCTCTTCTACTCCATGAAGTGTACAAGCTAGAGAGATTTCATCTCTAAACTTCAAATTACATATAATTTTAGTAGGATATATCCTGATCCTTTGGAGTTTGTTTGTTGTCAAGAGCATTACGCTGATAGAGCTGGCATTTCACCTGAAAACCCAAAATCTGCAGGAATTTGAATGAAACAAGAGTTAATAAGAGTGCTAGATGTAATGACTTAAGAGCTGGAGTTGACATGGGCATCTATCTTATTCTACTCCAAGAATTGTACAAAAAAGAGAGATTTCATCTCTAAATCAAAATACAAATAAGTTATTGTAAGATATAAACTGCACCTTTGGTCTGTTTGGTTTCAGGAGCTTTCTAGCTGAAAGTGCTGGCATTCACCTGAAAGAATAAAATCAGAGGAATTGGAATGAAACAGGATTAGTAAAAAGTGCTAGAAATCATGACTTAAGAGCTGGAGGTGAGATGGATAGATTTCCTATTCTACTCCATGAGGTGAACAACATAGAGATTTCATCTCTAAACATTAAAGTATAGAGAATTAAAGTAATATATGAACTGCTCCTTTGGAGTCTGTTTCGATTCAAAACGTTCTTGCTGAACACACTGGCAGTTCGCCTGAAAAAAAAGATCCACAGGAATGAATGAAACAAGTTTTAATAACAATTGCTAGAAATCAGGACTTAAGAGTTGGAGGTGACATTGACTTATATTCTATTCTACTCCATGAATGTACAACATAGAGAGATTTCATCTCTAAACATCAAAGTACAGAGAAGTTAAGTAAGATATAAACTACTTTTGTGTCTGTTTGGATTCAGGGTTGTTCTTGCTGAAAATGCTTGCATGTCTCCTGAAAGACCAAAATATGCACAAATTTGTATAAAACAAGGGTTAATAAGAAGTGCTAGAAATCATGACTTAAGAGCTGGAGGTGAGATGGACAGTTATCCTATTCTACTCTATGAAGTGTTCAATATAGCAAGAAATCATCTCTAAACATCAAGCTACAGAGAAGTTACAGTAAGATATAAACTGCTCCTTTTAGTCTACTAGGATTCAGGAAGGTTCTTGCTGAAAACGCTGGCTGTTCACATGAAAGGCCGAAATCTGCACGAATTTGAATGAATCTAGGGTTAGTAAGAAGTGCTAGCAATCATGACTTTAGACCTGGGGTGAGATTGACTGTATCCTATTCCCCTCCATGAATTGTACCACATAGAGAGATTTCATCTCTAAACATAGAAGTACAGATAATTTAAGTAAGGTATAATCTGCTCCTGTGTAGTCTGTTTGGATTCAAGAGCATTCTTGCTGAAAAAGCTGGCAGTTTGCGTGAAAGGTCGAAATCCACAGAAAATCATGTAAAAAGTGTTAATAACTAGTGCCTGAAATCAAGACTTAAGAGCTGGAGGTGAGATTGACTTATATCCTCTTCTACTCCAGGAAGGTACAACATAGAGAGATGCACCTCTACATCAAAGTAAACAAAAATTACAGTAAGATATTAACTTCTTGTTTGAAGTCTGTTTGGATTCAGGAGTGTTCTTGCTGATAACACTGGCATTTTGCCTGAAAGACTGAATTCCGCAGGAATCTTAATGAAACAAGGGTGAATAAAAGTGCTAGAAATCATGACTTAAGAGCTGGAGATGAGATGGACAACTATCCTATTCTACCCCATGAAGTGTACAACATAGAATCACTAAATTAAATTACAGAGAAGTTACGTAAGATATAATAGGCTCCTTTGGAGTCTGTTTGCATTTAAGAGCATTCTTGTTAAAAAGCTGGCTTTTCACCTTAAACCAAAATCCACAGGATTTGAATGAAACAAGTGTTAATAAGAAATGGTAGAAATCATGACTTAAGACCTGGAGGTGAAATGGACAGCTATATTATTCTACTCATGAAATGCACAATTAAGAGATTTCATCACTATACATAAAAGGACATGTAATTTAAGTAAAATATAAACTTTGCTTTTGGAGTCAGTTTGGATTCAAGAGCGTTCTTGCTGAAAACGCTGGCATTTCATCTGATAGAATGAAATTCACAGGTATCTGAATGAAACAAGGGTTAATAAAAAGTGCTTGAAATCATGGCTTAAGAGCTGAAGTGAGATGGACATCTATAATATTCTACTCTATGAAGTGTTCCATATAGAGAGATTTATCTCTAAACATCAAAGTACAGATAATTTAAGTAAGGTATAAACTGCTCCTTTGGAGTCTGTTTGGATTCAGGAGCTTTCTCAGTGAAAACTCTGGCAGTTTGCTTGAAAGACCAAATCTGCAGCAATTTTTATGAAACAAGGGTTAATAACAAGTGCTAGAAATCATGACTTAAGAGCTGGAGGTGAGATGACTTATATTATAATATATTCCTTGAAGTGTACAACATAGAGAGATTTCATCTCCAAATATCAAAGCACAGAGAAGCTAAGTAATATATAAACTGCTACTTTGGAGTCTATTTGGATTCAGGAGCTCCTCGCTAATTTGCTGGCATTTTGCCTAAAAGGCTGAAATCCTCAGGAATAGAATGAAACAAGGATTAATAAAAAGTGCTAGATATCATGACATAAGAGCTGGAGATAAGATGAACAGCAATCCTATTCTACCCATGAAGTGTAAAACATAGCGACATTTCATCTCTAAACTTCAAACTACAGAGAAGTTACAGTAAGATATAAACTGCTCCTTAGGACTCTGTTTGGATTCAGGAGCATTCCCACTAAAAACACTGGCAGTTCGCCTGAAAGGCCAAAATCAGCAGGAATTTGAATTAAAGAAGGGTTAATAACAATGCTAGAAATCATGACTTCAGTGATGGAGGTGAGATTGACTTAAATCCTTTTCTACTCCATGAAGTGTACAGCATAGAGTGTTTTCATCGCTAAACATCAAAGTACAGAGAATTTACACTAAGATATAAACTGCTCCTTCGGAGTCTTTTTGGATTCAGGAGCGATCTTGCTGAATAGACTGGCATTTTGTCTTAAAGAATGAAACCGCAGTAATTTGAATGAAACAAGGGACAATAGAAAGTGCTAGAAATCATAACTTAAGAGATAGAAGTGAGATGGACTGGTATTCTATTCTACTCTTTGAACTGTACAACAGAGAGAACTGATCCCTATACATCAAAGTATAGAGAAGTTACAGTAAGATATAAACTGCTCCTTTGGAGTCTGTTTGGATTCAAGAATGTTTTCACTGAAAAGGCTTGCATTTTGCCTGAGAGACTCCATGAAGTGTACAACTTAGATAGATATCTTCTCTAAACATTAAAGTATAGAGAATTTACAGTAAGATAAACATCTCAATTAGAGTCAGTATGGATTCAGGAGCGTTCTCACTGATAAGGCTGGCATTTCAACTGAAAGACAGAAATACACAGAAATTTGAATGAAACAAGGGTTAATAAGAAGTCTAGAAATCATTTCTTAAATGCTGGAGGTGAAATGGACAGTTATCATATTCTACTCCTTGAAGTGTACAATATAGATTTCATCTCTAAATCAAAGTACAGAGAAGTTACTGTAAGATATAATCTGCCTCTTTGGTCTGTTTGGATTCAGGAGCGTTCTCACAAAAGCACTGGTGTTTTGCCTGAAAGGACGAAATCCGAGTAATATGAATGAAACAAGGGTCAATAAGGTGTGCTAGAAATCGTGAAACTTGAGCTGGAGTGATATGACTGGTGTCCTATTCTACTGCCTGAAGTGTACAACATGTAGAGATTTCATCTCTAAATATCAAAGTACAGAGAAGTTACAGTAAGATATAAAGTACTCCATCAGAGTCATTTGGATTCAAGAGCGTTCTTGCTGATAGAGCTGGCATTTCACCTGAAAGAC
>PVHY01030087.1:0-13700 GCA_004024945.1 Uropsilus gracilis
CCGCAGCAAAACCTCAGGATCTCAGGATCGCTCTTTGTGACACGAAGCCTTCGTGTCTCCATCTGCCAGAGGAGTGCCCTGGGTGTGACACCAGCAGGCGGAAGAGAAGGGCAAAGATGCAGATGTATTTTGGGAGGATGGCAGCGAGACCAGGACGTTTGGGCTGGGATTCAGGCAGGGTTCAGGTTGCTCCCAGGATTAAAAATAGCAGCTGTGAGGATTGTGCCCTTAGTGGGCCACAAAGAGGCCTGGTGAGGGGAGGCTGGGCTCGCAGTGGGGGAGAAGCCGGGGGCCACAGACGCGTGTGTCAGTATGCACGGATGTGCTCACAAGCCTCAGGGGAAGCTGAGGCGAGTCGCAGAAGAGCAAGAGGATAATAAGAGTAGGTCGATGAGAACATGCATGAGCTGAATGCTGGGAAGGTCCCAAGTGAAGCTTAGAACTGTCAGACTGAAAGCAAAACTCCACACCTGATCTCAAGCTGCTCTTTTTAAGAAGTGCCACCTACAAGGTGCCGAGAAGTTGTTTATTCCGGGAGGTGTGAACGTGGTACCACAGTTACACATACATATGCTTGTTGGACCTTATCATTTAGAGGTGGCTCCTCAATTAAAAGGGCAGGTAGTCTGCAGTGGAGGGAGCCTGAGGAAAAAAAACAAAAACTTGCAACAACGTATGACATAAAATTTCTACAGAAAGACACTTGGCCAGGAACTGATAGCAGGTCTTGAAGGAAAAGTGAATGTTAAAACTAGGACTTTGTTTTCTCTGTCTTCCTTTCTTCCTTGCTTTTTTTTTTTAAGACTAGATCTCGCTATTTTGCCCATAGCCTCACATTGCCCAGGGTACCATGGACTCAAGCAATCCCCAGCCTCAGCTTCCCAGGTCGCTTGGATTACAGGTGTGCGCCACCACACCCAGCTATTTTTTTGGAACTAGATCTCACTACATTGCCCTGAGTGGGACTCAAATCGAGAACCCTGGCCCCCACCACGGTTTCCTAAGCTGCTGCTTACAGACATGTGCCACTGTGCCGGGCCTCTATGTCTTCCACTGAAAGACATCTATTTACTTTCATCTTACGCAGACAAAACATCAAGTTCATAATAGAACTGATGTGAGAACTTAAACTGGACACACAAGTGCCAGAAAGATGCACATTAGTGTAGAAAACTGGCTGATTTTCCCATCTCTCTCCTCCCCACCCTGAACAATCTTATTGATCATGTTTAATTACATGAGTTGCAAATGTTTATTGAACATGTGTTTTAAATTTTTAAAAAAATGGTTTCACACAGTACCACAGACAAACCCTGTCTCTAGCTTAACGAATGACTCATGCGACTAGTGCAAGGGCTGAAACTGGACATTAAAAATGTAGGAATGCATTGAATAATGAATTTTAGTTATTATTTGGATGATTTCTCTCACATTAGAGCCCTAGTGCCCATTTCTGAGGGAACTCTGGAGACCTTACACAAAGACTCTTCAGGTTCAACTGATATATATATATATATATATATATTCTTTCCATACAAGCCAACAAAGCTATCAGAAAATCCTCCCCAGAAACTGAGAATGACTTCCTTATGGCTTGGGAGATACTGCCAAGATTCGCTTGCAGGTTTACTTAGATGGCACTCAAGTAAGATTCCCATATGGAATTACTCCCCACACAGGAGCCTGACCTGGGGGGGGGGGCAGCTGAACAAAGCAAAGATTATTTGCAAACTCCCAAAGTACAGGCTGTTTTACTTTTCTCCCACCCTGGATCTAATTCCATCGGCAAATACAGCACATACTAAGTTATAAAACATAATTATGAAAGGTTGCAAAGTGCCACAGACAACTGACCTTCCTGACACTATAAGGCAGCAGTTAGGAGCCAGGAATGGCAAGACAGGCTGCCTGGCATCTAGGAGTCACCACCATCACCTGGACTGCCCAGAGGGAGAGACTCCACTCAGGCCCTGGCTTAAAGATGCCTCACAGGAATCATCTGTGTTTGGAGGGGCACCTTCCTGTCAGACAACCTACAGGTGGTTTCCCCTCAAAGCCAAAAAGCACATTTATGTGGCAGCTGCAATGCCCCCCACCTACCTGCAGAGACTCCCTCCCCCCCCATCCCCTGCCCCAAAACCAGGCCCTGAAGTAAGACACACATCGCTGACCCGGACTGGTTCCTGGCTGAAGGGGCTTTGGTCTGACCACCCCTAAAGAGGAAAAGAAAGCTTGATGGCACAGCATGTTGGATGACACTTGTGAAGGAGCGAGACTTTTGTTTCGGCTCCTCTCTGGAAAGCGTTGGAGAGGGAGGCTCGTTCTCAATTATTTAAGCTCTTAAAATGTGTTCATTGAAAGTCTCCACTTTTTTTTTCCAGATGGGATGGGGTTGCCGTCAGGACCATTTTCCAGCCCTAAGACCAGTCATGGGGCTACTGAGGTCCATTTGACTGGACTGGGAAACAGGCTTTGTGCAACTGCCACCTGGACACTAGTTCCTATTGCTTAATTTTACTCTAACATAAAGCAGAAAGCAGGAAGGGAAATTGGGGGGTGTAAACTTGCTGTGCTGGACTTTTTTGCTGTTATTGTTGCCCGGGGTACCACTGACTCAAGCAATCCCCAGCCTCAGCCTCTCAGGTAGCTGGGATTACAGGCACACACCACCACATCCAGCTATTTTTTGAGACTAGATCTCGCTATGTTGCCCCGGGTGGGTCTCGAACCTACGGACTCAAGTGATTCCTAGTCTCGACCTCCCTTTCTAGGCTGGGATTAAAGATGCACACCACAGCACCCGGCCCTGTGCTTGACTTTCTTCTTCACCAACTGGCATCACTGAGTGACTTCACCACTCTGAGCTGCACTTTGCTCCTGCATGAAATGGCTGTGATTTCTCTGTGTGAGGATCTCTACTCAGACCTGGATGATGCTCTGGGCTTGCGCCAGCATCTGGCGCATGATGGTTCAATAAAGACTTGTCATTCATAAGATTATCTAAAGAATTTACACTTCCAAAGCACGTAAGGAAAATATCTGGTCTTGCTTATAACATCCTCCCATGAGCGAGATCCACGTGAGACACACAGTAGGTATTCAGTTCATGTTGAGGATCAAGTTGATGGCAGAGCTATTTTGAAATATAAAGTAGGTGACAATTTTATTTTCAAAAATACACTGAAAATTCTCTTATTAACTAGATGAACTGAAAATTCTTTTAAAGAATTAATTTGGAAATATCTGATAATTACTATACTATGAATGACATGCAGTTTTGTCAAAATATGAAATAGAAGCATTTCCAGCTCATTAAAAATAGATCATGGATGTCTGCTGAATTGGCTCATCGTTGACAATTTCTGGAATCCATCAAGGTTTCTACAGAAATCTCTGGAGAAAAAAAAAATGTTGGGCTCTACAAAAGTACTTAAGATAGAGCTACCTGGAAGTCTTTTCCTGTTTGTTAATTCCTAATTCTGAATTTTAAAAATACATTCCAAAATAAAAATTACTCAAGATGTGTCTTTAACGTACCTTTGAATGTCAGAAAACTAAATAATTTCAACATTAGTTTTCCTTTCCCAGGGACATAAAAAATGTCATCTACGCTTTCAATTTTCTTACATTATTTTAGCAAAATGAAGACAAAAATTGTACTGCTTAAGATATTCTAATGAAACACTGAGAAACCATTCTCCAGTACTTAATGGATAGAGGACCAATATGTAAGAGTCACTGTGCATTATCACAAGTTTCCATTTCATTCCTAGTGTGTGCGTGTGTGTGTGTGTGTGTTTTGTCTGTGTGTCTTTATCCACTCCAACAAATCCAGAGTTAAAACAATATTTTTCTCCTTATAGTTTTAGTCTTTAGTTGACACTGCTTTGTCCTAGAGAGATTTTCCTTTCAATGAATAATTCAGACTCAAACTGCATATTGTAACTATATTTTAAACCAAAAAAAGTCCTCACATAATAAATACATTTTATGCACATTAACTTCGAATTTACTTCAGAAAGCTATTTACAATATAAATAATTATAAATGGGAACACTTTGCAAGATATCATTGACATAGCTAGTATTTTCTACTTTACATTCCAAAGAAAAAGTTCAAATTACAGATTTATACTACGATGTCACTAAAAACTATACATTGCAAGATGGTGTTTTGAAATATTGGCAATCAGTATCTTCTTTCACAAATATAATCCTTTTTATAGCATATCAGTCAAAAAACATAAAATATGTAATTTTTTTGAAATGCCTACTCATGTTTAATTTTCTGAAATATTTTCCTTTGGAAAAAAAAAAACAACAAAAAAGTTACAGTACTTCTAAAAAATTTTCCACACCAATTTTCTTTCTTCTGTAATGTAAACACACCAGGTTGTTGGGTGTAAATTCAAATGAGATTAAATGTGTTCCAGATCAGCAAATTGAGAACAAACTCTCAACTACATAGGTTTATGAAAGCAAAGGCCCATGCATCAAAATTGCAATAAATAAAAGTATAAGTGTTTAGTTAAAATTATTTAGGATTTCTTGTGTGAATTGTCATTTTTAAAAGAGCACAGTAAAATAGAATCTTGTTACCTTCTTTACAATTGTATGTGTGTGTGCATATATGCGTATATATAATATATACACACACACACTCAGTCTTGCTGCATACACTCCTAGAGAAGGAACTCTGAACAGACCCCAATTTCGATATGAGCACAGTATCATTTTTGAGTTAAGCACTACCCGTACAACTCTTATGCACAAGGAATGAGCACCATACAAAAATTTCTCCCGAGAACACTTTATATGAAGATACCCTTTGCATATTTCAATAGCTATTTAATCACTCATTTAAAATTTAGAAGAATTAATATTTTATCCACAATGCATTTTCCAGTGAGAACCAGCCAATAGCTCTTGCCGTCTGACAGTCAAATTTCTATTCACAAAAACTAACATTTACATGAAAGTGAAAAGTGTAGTCTGGAGAACCATAGCATTTATATTCTTAAAGTCATTCAGAAAATAGGATGTATATATGTGGTTTGTGTGAACTGGAAGTCAAATCTGTGCATTCTAACTTTTTTTATCAAAGAGTACATTAAAGTGTAAGCTATTCCACTAGGCAAGGTAAGGGACCGCAAATGACCAAATTCTCAGTTTTCCAAATCTCAGCATTCACCATGTTACATCCAAGTACTACTAGCAGTAACAGAATTGCACTGAATAACCTAACACCCACCTCTAGAAACAGAGAGAGCCATAAAATATTATGTCCATATTCAGAATGTCTCTCTAGATGTAGTGGACTTTACAAAACCTATTTGATTTAGGTCTTTTTTTTGGGGGGGGAAACTTTCATTTTTTTTGTTAAAATATCTGTGCCTATTTTACAAATGTTCTTTTATGGATTTGATCTCATCACCCATCAGAAAGAAAAAGAAGCCTATTATTTCTGTCTAGAGGACCCCACTAAACCTACGTGAAGTGGAATTCTATACCTAGAGACAGCCTGTGGCAACAGGGTACACAGAGAATTAAGACCAGTACCCAGTGGAAATATTCTAACTCCAAAAAAATAGAATTCGGGAAGTATTTTTTCTATATAAACGAGGAAGGGAAATCATTTCTTGCATCCCATCTCATTCTGAATATCACATTAACACTGCGTTGTAGTATCCTGTATCAGGCAGTCACAGTTTAAAAAAGATAGCTCATCGTAGTCAGATAGGAAAGGGTCTCACAAGACTTGCCAAGCTGAGTGAAGGTTACCTAAATCTCTGACCTGCCATTATTGTAACAATATTATCCAAAAATAACATATCAAATCTTCATTTTCTCAGCAGTAACTTTAAAAAATATTTCCAAGGAAGATTGGAGAAATATTCATTTACTTCTTTGGTCATCCAAATGTTTAAGTTAATGGGAGATAGCAGTCTCTATTACTGGAAAGCATGAACTTTGTATCATCTAACAAGTTGCTACCTGGTGTACTGGTAACTAGATAGGGCACATTTTTGTGAATCCCCAAAGTGAAAAAAGATTGTCGTTTTCTTCTCAAGCTGAATCAAGTTTCATGATTCTCAGTATTTGCCCGTTATAGGAATCAGACTAACACTAAAGCCAATTTAATTTTAAAATATTGTTGATGTTCCCAATATGTATTTTAGAGTTCATATTCTAAAAGACACAGATGACATCTTCATTAGGAGGAAATATGATTGTGCACAGAACAAAGTAATGTAGATTACAAATACATTTTAACACATTGATGTGTGTATTTAAACAACCTTGTCATGAAACTGTCTCAACTGATTTTGGGTCATTTTGTAATAAACATGCCACATTGCAAAAAATTAAACTATATATAGAGAGAGAAAACTGTGGGCCTCGAGGCATTACAAGTAATAAATCTGTTACTATAAAATTACTGATTTTCAGTAAATTAAATGGCTGTGTATTTAAAACTCAGTCATCAAAATTTTAACTGAAACAAAATTTAGTTACTCTGATTCACTTAAAAATATTGGCTGTACCCAATCTAAAACGACGAACATGTCATCTGCAGCAACATGGATGAAGCTAGAAGGAATCAGTCTAGGGGAAATAGGTCAGAGAGAAAAAGATAAATACCAACTGGTCTCACATGCAGGATAGAGGGAAAACAAACAAAAGGAGAGGAGGCTAAAACTAGCAAGACATACAACTAGGAAGTGGGAGGGAAGAAGGGGAAAATCAGGGGAGGGATGAGCACAAGATATCAGGATGATAGTTCACAGGTGACATGGTGGTGGGAGAACCTTGGTGTACACAAAGATGTAAAAAATACACATATTCAATGAAAAAATCTTCAATTGGCTATACCATTTGAAAGCTTATTCTTCCGATTATCCACTATCTTTAAAGCTCATAATGTATTTCTTTCATCAGTTCACTATTTCCCATATAAACTTCCACTGACAGTCTTTTCTTTCCTATCAGTTCATTTTCCATGATCCTTGATTCTATTTCCTTCAAGCGCCTATCCCTAACATTCGTAGAAGGTAATATCCATTAGTAAAACCCATCTGGATAGATTTCCTTTCTTATTACACCATGTTCTTCAGATATTTTTATCTCTGAACCATTTACTCATCTACAGAATTCCACAAATGTCATATTGCAAATTGACTTAAATCCATTTTAAGTATTCCAGGGGGTTCGCATAAATATCTTTTTCAAAATTACTAAATACTGTTGCTTGTATCATTTAAGTTTTAATTTTATGGTCCTTTGAACTTCTTTGAAAGTATATATAACCACTCACTTTCTCGCTTACTTGCACTTTTTCCACGTACAGCACACACGCTGTTCTGTCTCACCCAAGAAATGCTTATCAAGTTTTACGTAGCCTCTTTTCGCATGTATAACCATCCCGTACTTATCTCTCGTATTATCATCATTCAGTTTGTCACCTACCTACAGACTGCCAAGTAACTGTATGACACACTGAAGAGATAGCACTAATCCCTGAGTGTTCAACGTTATGTGCTATCTTCAAAACGTAAGTCATTCCCCTCCTTGAAAACGGCAAAGGTCTCAGGCATGGGCCTCCTAGTAAACCTGACCTATGAAACTTCTCGATGTATCTATGTCACTGTGTCCCGATCATTAGAAAATAAGTAAATCTTCACTTCCTTCTCCCTTGTCAGTTTCTAACCATCTACATTTTGAACCTAGAAAGTCAACTACTGGGGCCTTAAGGGGGCCCACGCACCTGCTTAAGTCACAAAGCGGCCAGACCTCTGTATGTGTGCAGAAAGCTGGAACCATCGGTCTTGACTACTCACACGGAGAGTTCAGTGGCTAACAAGTTTAGCTTTGCCACATCAGTGAACCCCAGAAGCGTAAGGCAGTAGCACTGCCACGCAGATGAACAAACAGGAGCCCAGGCACCACAGCTGATCCATTTCTGTTCCCAAAATAAGTGAAAGGCAGAGTCAGAACGGGCAGTCGGCTAGCCAGGCATCTGGTCTACTCTGTCACAAGAACTTAAGAGCAAATGTGTTGTTTTGGTTGCTTACAAGCAATAATGGAAACAAATGTGCTGCCTGTTGCATGGGTCTGAGCGCTACTTTCACCTTCTTAAGTACTTGCCTAACAGCCTTTGTCTCAGACCCACTCCCGAAGCTTCCACACGCTGTTGCATTTGCACACCTGTGCTTTGAAATACCTCAAACACACGGCTGCTGTGTGACCCGTCACCAGTTGTCCTTAGCTATTCTTTGCACTTATCGGCATTTTTTTTTCTGGTCAACTGGCCCGAGTTTCTATTGGGTTGGTTTTCTAAGCCCCAGATATGCTGAGGTCATATTCTGAGCCTTAAATTGTGTGAGATCACTTCACTGTTCTCTGCTATTGGCCTTTCCATCGTCACTAAACTACTTCCAACTGAGCGCACCAGGTTTTTTTGATGTCTCTCCTGATGTCTATCTTAGTATTTTTACCTAGAAAAACCTTTACTGCTCCGTCAAAGTGATCCTGCTGCTAACTCGAAAGTAAGGTGAAAAATCACCACTTCCTGATTGCTTATCACAGATAAGCCAGGTGAAAGCTCATTCTTTCTATTTCCCTAATTTATGCCTGAATCAAATGAGCCTGCTCTTAGAAACCTATTTATACGATGGGGCTCTTTCGTTCTTGGTTATTTGGGGAATGGAAACTTTGTGCACAAGCTCAATATGGTGGGTAAGAAAAGTCATTCATTTCGAGTGGATTTAAGGAGTATATCGTCTATCTCTGCATTAAAGTATATACAGAAGTTGGTGGGTAGCAGTCTGTGTGTACGAGGTTCACTGAACTATCCCAATTCCACACTGTTCTCCATCATCGCAATTCGACACTGTTCTCCGTCAGTCCTTTCATGTAGTATATGTGCTCACCTAATCCATACAGTTAGCTTTCAATGCAAATTATAGCTATCCTGGTTCCCATAGAATCTGAGGGGCAATTTGTGTGCTCACTTTAGCTCATTCTCTGTGTCTAACCCTGAACGTTAGTGCGGTTTTCTCTGATTTTTGCAGGAACACATGTCAAGGACCCAGGAACTGAAATCATCCTCTCCAACAATCTGTGGCATAGCAAACGCTGGGAAGGGGGCCTTCAGCTAGAAATAGGCTTCAGAGATCCTTAAAGAAGAAAACACGTTAGAAAAACATCAGCTTCCATTGGTTATTATGACAGACGTCCCCTTATGCCCTTGTGCTGGGTCTGGCTGTATCCTTAGGTGGGAAGTGACATCGAAGTGGGAGCCGTTGCAGCCCAAGGAATAGTTTCTAATGGTTTCGCTGTCGTATAAGTGCTCCAGCGCGTAGCCAGTTAACGTGTACGCATGCTTATCAAAATACTGCCGGTGAGAGCCAAAGCAGTTGGGAGACGCAACGGAGTGGTCTCCTGCTGTCTGATGAGGGGACACATCTGCGTGCAGATAGTCTTTCG
This sequence comes from Uropsilus gracilis, assembly GCA_004024945.1. Taxonomy (NCBI): domain Eukaryota; kingdom Metazoa; phylum Chordata; class Mammalia; order Eulipotyphla; family Talpidae; genus Uropsilus; species Uropsilus gracilis. Next base: position 9,486 of record PVHY01030087.1, read on the forward strand.
CTAGGATCAAACTGGATTTTGAAATGCGATCTGAGTTGGGACTGCTTATCCGCGACAACACAGTGGGACTGTTGTCATAGTCGTTTTCATGGGGGCTCAGCATCTTTCCCTCTCTCTGCTGGATGTGGTCGCATGGGGACGTATTGGCGAGGGCAGGGCCATGGCAGAGGTCGCCTGGGGGTGGGGGCTGCTGGTAGTTTGCGAAACAGAGAGAGTGCTTCTTGCCGGCTCCGTTCATGGAAGCCAGCGGATCGGGCGGGGCTTTCCTTAGCTGCAGTCTGCTCTCTTCTTCCTTAATCATCTGCTGGGTGGCTCTGATCAGAGTCTCAATTTTGCTAGGTTCATGGGGGCTACTTTGATACTGCTCGGGGCGGTACCGGTCACCTGATTCGCTGGCCGACCCTGGGTCTGGAGAACTGACCACACTATCTTCATCCCAGTGACCGCGCCCTAGAAATGAGAGAAAGAGAAAGTAAGTCATCCGAACGTCCACTCCTGACAAGGGAATGTATTTCTCCTTCTTATCCACAGAAATTTTACATCTTCATTGTGGAATGTGTGCACCCATATTGGAAACAGACCCAGATTCGCAGCCTGCTGGTATGTTGTTGAAGCATTCCCAGGTCTCAGTGACTTTTAGGTGTAAACAAAGTTTAGAACAAGTTTTTGTGAAGGTCAATCTTCTTCAAGGGCCATGCCATTGCTAAAGTGCATGTGTCTTGGCCCTCATGCATGCGTATCACTGGCCCTCTCTGGCTGTAAATAATAAAAAGAAAATGCACACCATTTGGTTTATGTTATTTCCCAGAGAAGAGCTCTGTTAAATGGATGCTCAGAAAATGCTTGGATGTTTGAGGAAGATGATGATGATTTTGGCTAAACTATCTTCTCCATTCCAAATTATCATCTAAAATATTAATATTGCTAACTCCATCTTTAGTCATTACCAAAATGTTCGTTTTGGTATTATGCAAATGCTAATTTTTAAAAAAAAATTTTTGAGACTAGGTCTCACTATTTTTGCCCATGCAACCATAGGCTCATGTTGCCCGGGGTACCACAGACTCAAGCAATCCCCAGCCTCAGCTGAGATTACAGGCACGCGCCACCACGCCCAGCTGTATTTTTTTGCAACTAAGTCTCTCTACATGCCCCTGGCGGGACTCAAACCATGATCCCTGGCCCCTGCCATGGCTTCCTAGGCTGCTGCTTACAGGCATGCGCCACTGTGCCCGGTCTCAAATGCTAATTTTTAAAAGAAGTTGACGACGAGATATCCATACATGTGCTCCCATGTGTATAGATATTTACCCGTCTAGCCTCACTCAAAAATACAAATATTGTCTTCTTGAATCTAGTGGTAAAAATCTCAGTTTCAATCACCTAGTAACTCGGGCATCTTAGATTATTTTTGAAACAAGGTGAAGAATCAACATTTAAGTTGTTAATCGCAGGTTTCTTAAACTAGCGAGATGTGATATGGGAGAACAGTGCATCAAAATATATTCTGTAAACTAAAGGATTCTCCAAACAGCCTGAAGTCAATAAAGAGAGAAGGGAACCAGGAAGAGACGTGCAAAAGCTACAAACTGCTTAATTCAGGAGAGAAGCCTGGCTCACACCATCCAGTGGTTTATTTTTCCCCTATTCTTCGCACTTCGTTTCTAAGATTTTCTTGCAGACTATGTAGGTTAAACCAAGATTTTTGTCTTCATTCTTTGGAAAGTAATTGCCCTCTGGCCGGGTTCTCGCTGTCAGCCTACCAAACTGGAGAACTGAACGCAAAGGCAGAGCAATGGAAAGCAGAACTGGCTACAAGATGAGTCACAGACGGCAGCTGATGGCTGGTGTGTCTGACAAGAGACTTCATGGATGAGTACAACATGATGGAACTCGGTTCTCAGAGGAAAGACACAGCAGGAACAACAGCAGAGCCGTCAGCTCCATCTTAGCATCACTGATTTGGAATAAGGGACTTCAAGGACCCGCTGAGGCCCAAGTTTGGACTAGCCAGAACGGGTGCTTGGAAGGAACAAAGAGCATGACCAGCAGCAAGGGCTGTCATTGCCAAGGCCATTTCTCTGTGTTTGTAAAGCCATGTAAGGCCACGGTGAAACTCTCAGTGGGTTCAAGGGATCACTCCACCTTTTACAGGCAACACAATGGGTTGTCATGACAACATCATAATGATGACTTGATCATCAAAGAAGTTAAACATCTTATGAAGTGAATAACAGGCCAGATAACAAAGACTGGGTCTCCCCAACAGGCCAGCGGCCTCCTTCTAGAGAAATGCCACTGCATGAACCGCCAAAATAACTTCGAGTTATTGCTGAATGTCCCAGGCATGACAGAAGAAAATGAGAAACAGGACACATGAGAGTGTGCGTCCCACAAGATGAATCGACTTATGCATCATCCACTTGAACATCTTGCTGTTGAAAAGAGCAATCATGTTTACTCACCTGTCAGAAAAGTGACAGATTTGCAACAGAACTGAAGCATAGAGCAAGAGAGGGGGAGGAGACTAAAGTCAGGGGAGGGTGTGGGCACAAGAAATAAAGATGGTTCACAGGTGACAAGGTGATGAGAGAACCTCAAGGTAGATAATGATGTGTGTGTGTGTGTGCGCACACAATAGATAGAAAAAAATGAAAAAGAATCAAGAGCCAGCTTTGGGAACCACGAGCAGAAAACAAAAACATTCAGGAAGAATGGACAAGGCTTAGGCCGGGCATGGTGGAGTGCGCCTGTAATCCCAGCGCTGGGAGGCTGAGGCCAGGGGTTGCTTGAGTCCACGGATTCGAGACTACTCTGGGCAACATAGCAAGGCCTGGTCTTGAAAAATAAAATAAAATAAATATAAATAAATAAAAAATAAAATACAATAAAATTGATTGCACTCACATCATTGTCTACCCCGAGGTTGTCCTGCCATCTTATCACCAGTGAACCATCTTAACCTCTTGTGCCCTCCCTCTGCCCCTCCCCAGATATACCTGCTCTATGCTTCAGTTCAGTTAAGATAAGTTTCAAAATGTTCTCGTCCAGCCAGGTGCGGTGGCAGGTGCCTGTAATCTCAGCTACCTGGGAGGCTGAAGCTGGGGATCGTTTGAGTCTGCAGGATCGGGACTACCCCAGGCAACAGAGCAAGACCTAGTCTCAAAAAATAGCTGGGCGTGGTGGCAGGCGCCTGTAATCCCAGCTGCCTGGGAGGTTGAGGCTAGGGATCGCTTGAGAAGTCCACGGGCTCCCAGATTCGATCCGGGATCTGGACTACTCAGATCTGATCCCGAATTGGGACGACCCCGGGCAACACAGTGACACCTAGTCTCAAAAAAAAAAAAAAGAAAACAGATAGCTGGGCGTGGTGGCGGGCGCCTGTAATCCCAGCTGCCTGGGAGGCTGAGGCTAGGGATCGCTTGAGTCCACGGGTTCCGGACTACCGCGGGCAACATAGCGAGACCTGGTCTCTAAAGACTGAACAAGAATGGACAAGCGGACAAGGCCTTTGGCTCCTGGTGTGTTTCTGAGCCTGAGAACCCGCTCACCACCCACCTGCGCCCCGCGCGGGGCGTCCGGCTCTTACCGTGGAGCCTGTGCACGGCGGCGATGTGCGGCCCGCTGCTTTCATAGGCCTCTCTGCTCTCCGGGGAGGCCTTGGTCAGCGGCACGGCGGCTCGAGGGCCCCACCAAGGCTCGCGTCCGGCCTGCGGGGCGCCCAGGAAGTACCTGCCCGCCTCGCAGCGGCCGCCCTCGCAGGCCTGGCCGTGGAAGTGCCTGTCGTCCACCAGGCGCGCGTGGTCCAGCGCGAGCCCGTAGCACAGTGCGCCGCGCTCAGGCAGCGGGCGGTAGGCGCAGGCCGCGTCGTGGAGCTGCGAGCCGGGCCGCTCGGCCGCGGCGTCCAGGAGCTGCGGCGACGCCGCGTCGGTCAGGGGGCTGCCGCCCCACTGGCTGTCGTGGTCGGACTCGGAGCGCTCCGCGTGGAAGCCGGGGTACTGCAGGGGGGTGGGGGAGAAAGGCACACTTGAGCCCAGCGCACGCCCAGCACCCCTCGGGAGTCAGGCCGTGGTGTGGTGCCTCCAAAAAACCCTCCTGCCAGCTGCAAGGGGTGGGGGGGACACATCAGCGCCAGCTCTGCAGGGGAGCATCTGGCCGAACCCACTCGGGTGCACGGTCACCCGCTGGTGGAGAGACCAGCGTCCCCGGCCTGGA
>PVHY01030088.1:0-13702 GCA_004024945.1 Uropsilus gracilis
AAGCTGAGGCTGGGGATTGCTTGAGTCTGTGGTACCCCGGGCAACGAGAGCCTGCGGTTCCACAGGCAAAAATAGCGACACCTAGTCTCAAAAAAAAAAAAAAAAAAAAAGAACTGGCCCTAGCCGAGGAGGCTTCCTTTCTTTACTCTCTCCCAGGCCCTTCAAAAGTGTCCGTGCCCACAGATGGCAGTAATGATATGATTTAGCTCAAGCCCATTAGCTGCCAGTCCTTGTAATGAAACACCCCACACTTTTCCAGACTAGCATCAGTGGTGACACTATGGCTAAGATAGACTTAGAGAGTCTGAGTCCCTATGTGTGTTCTGTGGCCCAAGGCAAATTATTCAGCCTCCAAGGGAGGTCTGTAAAGTGAAACTGGGCTAAGGTTGTGAGATTAACTGGGTTTAGGTGAGTAAAGCATTGAGCACACTGGGGTATGCGTTCTTATTGCACTCACGGTGCAAGGGGCAGAGGTGGGTGGAAGCCCAGAGGTCAGTGTTAGGGCTGTAGAGGCAGAACTCAACTTAATAGCAAGTTCTGAGTGTCAGACTTGTCCAGAGAAAGGAGGGGCCCCCAGGAGAGGATGAGGAGCGTGGGCTTAGGCAGGATGAACACTTTAGGGGATGTTGTGGGTTCAGCTACAAGGCTGAGGCTGCCAAGGGATTCCCAAATTTTCTTGGAATTTTGGGATTTGCGGTGCTACAAGGTGGCTCTTGAGTCTGAGAATCTTGAAAAAAGGAGATGGAGAGCTACACAGGACACCAGGTTGGAAGGACCTCTAGGGCTGACTAAACCCAGGGACTTCATTTTACATGTGGCAAAACAAGGCCCAAAGAGAAACAACACTTGTCCAAGGTCACACAGCAAGAGGCACATGGAACCAACAGTGATGGCACACACTGGGGGAGTGGGGGAGTGTGTGTGTGTGTGTGTGTGTGTGTGTGTGTGTGTGTGTGTAGTGAGAAGGCCCATCTGGCCTGGCCCCCAGCAGGGCTACAGCTAATGACCCATAAACTGAAGGCTGACAGTGAGGAATGAGAACCAGCTGCTGAGTCAAGACCAATCTTTCAGACATTGTATAAGGGCACTGGCCTCTACCCTTGAGGTGGTAAAAAAAAACACCAAAGAGCTTCCCACAAAGCCTGTTCTCCCCCCTCTACCCATACCACTGACCCTCTGCAAAAGGAACAAGAGAGGGGTGCAGAGCCTTGGATACTTGACCAAGTTCCACTAAATGCCTGGCTGTGTGACCCTAAGTACCACTTGGCCTCTCTGATTCTCAGTTTTCTTTCTTTTTTTTTTTTTCTTGAGACTAGGTCTCACTATTTTTGCCCACGGAGTCGCAGGCACTCGTTGCCCAGGGTACCACAGACTCAAGCAATCCCCAGCCTCAGCTTCCCAGGTGGCTGGGATTACAGGCGCGTACCACCATGCCCAGCTATTTTTTTGGAACTAGGTCTCGCTACAGGCCCCAGGCCAGACTCCAACCGCGATTCCTAGCCCCGGCCGCTTCATAGGCTGAAGCTTACAGGCACGAGCTACCATGCCCACCTGATTCTCAGTTTTCTTATCAAATATAGTTAAGAGTCCCTGTCTTATCTACCCCAGTGGCTTATTCATTTTAAGAGTCTCATGCTTTACCGACTGAGCTTATTCATTTTAACAGCCTCTAGTTATTGAACCTTTACAATGTCCTCAGGTCTTGTCCTAAGTGTTTTACACATATAGTTTCATTTAATCTTCTCAACATCCCATGGTATACTGTGGCATAGAGGTTAATTTGTGACCCTTTTTTCCAGCACCCTGCTAAATTACTTTTCCCAAATCTTTACATCAAATTGAGGCCATGTGACCACCTATCACTAGGAATAGATGGGCCATGACACTGAAATATGGTTGTGCCTCTTCACTACTCCCTTTTCATATTCATCTGATAACTAGGTGCCAGCAGCTGAGGATACTGAAACCGTCATTTAGTGCCTGGATCCCTGAATGACTGTGTGGAAGGAAAAGGTATGACTGAGTGAGAAACAAATTGTGTTAAAACACTGATCGCTATATTAGCTACCCTGATTTATAGGGTAGTTACTAGAATAATTATCAATTTGCTCTGAGGGAAATTATCACTTTGTAGCAGAAATGTACCTGTCTTTTCCTGAAGGCTGTTCTCATGGATTGCAAATTAGTATGAAAGGGAATTTGTGATGGGCCCACAAATCTTATGACCTCCAATCCTCACTGGTCAGAGTTACCCTCACCCCCTTGACCACAGACCTGTCTCCCAATAGGAAGTCAGCCACAAACTCCTTGCCAGTCTCCATGTTCACAAAAATCAGCTATCTATATGTGGGATTTATAATCCCATTCATGCATTTCCTTTGGCCAGCAACCCATATGACCACTGCCCCAATGTTCATCCTCACAAGAGTCAACCATTTACATTCCCCATTGGTCAGTCATCCCCATTCCCACTGACTGACTATCCCCCACTGTCCATCCATCCACATGTACACTGATAAGAAACCCATGTGTCCACTCGTGAGGCACCTACACCCACTCTGTAATTGACCTGTAATTCTACAAGGGCCCTTGTGTGGCCTCTGCTACTCAATGGCCTATACCATGGCCCCTCATTCACTCACCCCGGGGGCGGGTCACAGCCATGACCATGATGGGTACACCCACTCCTGAGGCCAGGACCCAGATGCAGATGTTGATCAGCTTGGCTTTGGCGGGTGTGCGGAAGTCCAGGGCCTTGACTGGGTGGCAGACAGCAATGTAGCGATCTACACTCATCATGGTGAGTGTGAAGATGCTGGTGAACATATTGTAGTAGTCAATGGAGAGCACAGCCTTGCAGAGAAGTTCCCCAAAGGGCCACGTCCCCATCAAGTACTTGGCACTCTGAAAGGGCAGCGTGCTGGTGGCCAGTGCATCTGCCAGGGCTAGGTTGAAGATGTAGATGTTGGTGGCTGTCTTCATCTTAGTGTACCTTAAAAGCAAACACATGTATACTTGTTTCATTTCAGAGTCACAGATCCTAAGATCAAGAGACTTGGGGAGATGAAATGACTTGCCCAAGGTCACACAGTCAAGGGCAGAAGTGGAACTAGAACCTTCCACTCTGATTTAGCATCACTCTTTCCACCATAAAAATGGCAAAAAGGAGGGCAGGCATGGTGGCGCATGCCTGTAGGTGGCAGCCTAGGAAGCCACAGCCAGGTCAGGGATCGCGAGTCCCAACGGGAGCACGTAGCGAGACCTAGTCCCAAAAAAATAGCTGGGTGTGGTGGCACACGCCTGTAATCCCAGCTACCTGGGAAGCTGAGGTTGGGGATTGCTTGGCTCGGTGGTACCCCAGGCAACGTGAGCCTGCAGTTCCACGGGCAAAAATAGCAACACCTAGTCTTCAAAAAAAAAAAGGCAAAAAGCTGGGTGTGATGGCGTATGTCTGTAATCTAAGCACTGGGAGGCAAAGAGGTCAGGGATCGCTTGAGTTCGCAGGTTTGAGACTACCCCAGGCAACATAGTGAGACCTAGTCTCGGAAAAGCAGCTGGGAGCAGTGGCAGGCCCCTGTAATCCCAGCTACCTGGGAGGCTGAGGCTGGAGATTGCTTGAGTCTGCAGGATCAGGACTACCCCGGGCAACATAGCAAGACCTAGTCTCAAAAAAATAAATTTAAATTAAAAATAAAAAAAATAAAAGCCGCAAAAGGATTTCTCTGTCTATGTCAAAAGATATTTTAGGGAAAATCCTTATCTTCCGAGGTGGTCTAAGTAATACGGTTAAAGATAAAACTAGGCTCTAGAGGAAAACAGATGTAGATTCTAATCATGCCTCCACTATTTATTAGCTAAGTAACTCTGGTCTTGTAAAGTGAACTCTAAGTCTCAGTGTCTATAGCTATAAAAAGAGGGGCAATATTTTTCCCAGCTTTATAGAATTATGAAATTTAATAAGATGATGTAGCACTTAGCTCTGAGCCCAAGGCACGCTAAGTGCTTAGTATATGACAGCTGTTATTCTTCAGAGCTGAAGAATGAAGCTGGGGGTTATAGCGGGGTGACCTGGCCTTCAGGGGAAATGATTGGTCAGTTCTATGAACTATGCCTAGCACACTGGCTGGGGCTTCAGATCCTTGAGGTTTCGTTACAAGAAGACCAGGGCTCCAGTTCTTCCTGGAGCTCCATCCAGACTGTTTTATCCCATATAGGTGGACTCACCAAGTTGTGAGGAAGGGGAACAGGAGAAAGTGTCACACACCTAACCAAGGGCATGAGCCCAGGTGTCCAAACCAACCCAAGCCCTGCAGCCCAGAGAAGGGGGGCATGAACAGCTCCTCAAATTTCAGAACAGGAAGCATCCTGAGAGCTTGAGGAGAAATTTCATTAACATGAGGGATTGTCTTCAGAATTACCAGGAGTGCCTGTGAGAAATGCAGATTCCCTGACCCGACCCCACCCAGCCCTACTAAACCTTAATCTCTGGAAAGGAGGCCTGGTAATCTCCATCTTGTGGACTCTAAAGTCTGAGAAACACTGTCACCTAAAGCCCACAGTCAAAGAGAAGGGAAAACTAAAAGCCAAAGGGGTAGCATGACTCAGCCCAAGTCACACACAATGATGGGGGTAGAGACCAGATGATAATGTGCACTGACTCCCAAACTAGTGCTCTCCCCCACCTACCCCCAAGAAGAAGTCACACTGGGCCCCTCAAGTTCTCCCAAACCACGCCCAGTCCCAGACACTCAGGGCCAGTGTGTTCTTTTTTTTTTCTTTTTTTAAGACTAGGTCTCGCTATGTTGCCCGGGGTAGTCTCAAACCCACGGACTCAAGGAAGTCCTAGCCTCGGCCTCCTAAGGTTGGGATTAAAGGCACGTGCCACTGCTCCCAGTGCCAGTGTGTCCTGAACAATATTTTTGAAGGACTGAATAAACTCATCCCACTAAGGCTGGTCCTTCATGAAACCACCGATTTGGGGGGCTTTAAAAAAAGGGTATCATTCATTGTCTTCCAGGGCCAGCATCTGGCCCACCTCCTCCCAAAATAGCTGTCATTTGCTCTGGGACTGGAGAAGCAAAAAGTTTTGCAAGTCTTGGGAAGTCTGTCTTCAGCAGTTGTGGGATCACAGCTGTGTGGGAGGCGGTCTCAACCCCACAGCTGACTAGTCTAATTTCGCTTCTTTTACGCAGAACAATTAGAAGCTGTTCTTTGCCTGCTATTTTGATTTGTGAAGGTTCTTGCAATTCCCAGAGGGGGCTGGGATGCTGGAAAGTAGGTGATGGCTGCTGCCTGGTCCAGGCAGAGGTGAGAGCCTTGGGGCTACCAGGCTCAGTCCGAGGCTCCTCAGCTCACAGGCCTCCCCCACCCCGCCCCACAGCTAACGGGCTGCCAAACCCTCAGACAAGTCTCCTGCCCACTCACAACCCCCAAGGGGCTCCCGATTCTATAAACTGGCCCAGACTACCTCCAGCTTCTCAGATCTCATCTCCCAGAAACTTCCCTTTGACCGAGATACTCTCCAGCCCCACCCTCGCCCCATACACCAGCCTCTTAGCTGTTCATTAGACGCAGCAAAACCCATTCCCACCTCACAGCCCCTTGACCGTTACTCCCTCTGCCCTCTGCTTGCAACCTCCTCTCCCACATTCTGCATGGTTTTGCTCCTTTCCTTATTCAGGGCTCTCTTGAAATGGCCCCTCCTCAGAGGTCCCCAACCACCTTTTCTAAACTGATCCCCACCTGATATCACTTCTGTCTCCCCACACAGCCTCATTTTTCTTTACAGTGTTTACCTTCTTTTCTGTCCATTTGCCTCTCATCCAGGTAGGTTCCCTGAAGGTAAGAAACTGTCCTTTCTGTTCCCTGTTGTACTGCCGGGCCTACCAATCATGCCGGGCAAGGAGCTGGCTCTCAGGAGATACCTGTTGTAGGAATGTCTTAGTCCAGGCCTCATCGGCTCTCTCGGGTCACAGATGCACCCTCCCCCCTCACACAACCTCTGCGTCAGTCAGGAGGCTCACTTTTATAGAAGGCAGATTTTCTCAGCACACTTTACCATTCATTATACTTCCACAGCTCTGCATTGCCATCTGGGTAGTATCTAAGCTCCTCAGACTGGCATTCCCACTGGGCAGCCTCCTTTCCCGTGGCTCATGCCCAGACACACTCACGGTTCCTCAGAAGTTCTGTCCAGTAGGCACTCTCTTCAAGAGACAGTTCCTGTAATGGTTTGGTTGGAATCCTTCCAAATGACACATACGTGCAGTTTTTCATAAATTTTTCTTCTTCTAATATGATAGTATAAAATGCCATATCGCTACATATGAAAATGTCATGTATTCTTAGGAATGAAACATAAACAGTCACCCCTGCCTACCCTTCCTCACGCCTCTGTTCTGCTCCCCCAGAGGTCACCAGTTTTCATATTTTCAGTTTCCTCGTGATTAGCTCCACAATTCCAAATAATAAGCTTCATTGGCCATTTCTTGATTTTTCCATCTAGGTCATATCTGTGGGAATATGTATCCTAAGCCAGACTACGCAGAAGTAACAAACCATCCCAAAATCTCAGCGGCTTAACACAACGAAGCTTTATTCTTACCCTGGCAGAGTCCACTCAGTATCTCCGGTTGCAGCTTCTCCATTTTGTGGCTCTGCTTTTGAACCTCAGGCCTCCCGTGGCACCATAGAGGATGAGGAGGCAGAGGTGAAACCACCGATTCAGTTTAGGGGACCTGCAGGTCCCCTAAACTTCAATCCAGCTGCCACACACCACCTGCACCTGAGTCAGCTGACTAGAACTAGTCCTAGTCTAGAACTAGTCCAGTCCAGAACTAGCTCCACCCAACTGCAGGAAACTGAGAAATACAGTTATTGTGTACCCAGAATCAGGGAGAGTCAGGTACCAGTGGATGCTGGTAACATTCCCACAACTTCCTGCTATGGTAGATGAGGACAAACTCTGACACTAACCAACCCCACTCTCTCCAGTCTTCCAGTATAGTGTTACCACAATTTAAATGTCTTAGCTAAATTGATATTCAGGGTTTATAGTCTCTTTTTTAGGGTCTACATTCTTAGGACTTTGTAGATACTGTTCACTGCTAAGTCAAATAATATCCTATAGTTACATATATTCTTAAATACAGTTTTTTGGGTTAACAATTGCCTCATCTCCACCGCCACTTGTTTAGTTCTGCATCCATCTTGTGAAATCTCCAGACACTCCAGCAGACCTACAAGATGCTTTTCCACGCAGTCACATAATCTGTCAGTTCCTTTTATGTTCTACCGATCCAACGCATGGCATCTCCCTCCTCCTCTGTCTATCTGGGAGCACACTTGACTGTGTTAGGGCCCTTGTTTCCCAACTTGCAAATCCTGCCTATCTTGGTTTATGCCCTCGTTGTGTTGAAGCACATCCACTAGTCACTCCCCAAGAGAGGACACATAGAACATAAAAATTTCGACATCTGATTGGCAGTGAGAACCAAGAGCAGACCCCTCAGAGGATCCTGGGTAATCCCACTGCCGTCTCTGATCACTGAGTCACCATCGCACCCTGGAAGGACCCTGCAGCTGCCCCCACCCAGCTGCCCTCACCATCAGGGCTGCTGCCCCTGAGCCCATCACCCTGGGCAGCAGTGCAGGGAGCAGGTGGCCTCACATGGGGAGGGGGGTCTGGAGGAGGACAAGAAGGTCATCACAACAAATGTCCCAGAAACAGTAAGATGGCTTTCATGGAATTAATGTGGTTTCCTAAACAGGAATGACATGAAGGAAGATGTATGGATCTCCCAGACTGCCATAAAAGAATAACCCCAGGAAGTACCGCCACCATGTAGGAAATGGAGAAACTGGGGGTAGATATGTTGAAGGAGAAGAGAAGAGAGTGGAGGCAGTGCATGTGACAGGCCTGGTGGAATCCCAGTGGAAGGCAGAAAATACGCCTCAGACAGCACCATCCAGGGTGCTATCCATCCACAGAACTACCAGAACAGTGAAAGTAGGGAAAAGAATGAGGTGCGGAGAGGGCTCCCCAAGGCAAGGCTTTTGCTTTACTACACTGGCCCTCTTTGCTGTTTACCTTCCTTCCACCCCCACCTCTCACACTCAGTGAAAATGTCAAGGAATGCAAACTTACTGCAAGCTGAGGGGTGTTCATTCATTCAACAGGAAACCATTGAGCACCTGGCATGTGCCAGCTTCTCTTCTCTCTACCTTCCACTTCTTCTCTTTTCTTTCTCCTTGGCCTCTGAGGACACAGTGGAAGGCAGCTGTCTACAAGCCAGGAAGAGTCACCAAGGATTTCTAGCCTTGAAAACTGTGAGAAAGTCGATTTCTTTTACTGTAACACATTGTGTTGCGGTAGTCTGAGTTGACTAAGCCAAAGTGACATTTCTACCAGGTTGGGAAGGATGAGAAGGAATCAGCCATATGAAGAAAAGGGGATGGGTTTCTTCAATCACAAGGAATAGCAAATCCAAAGGCCCTGTGGTAGGAAAAGAACTTAGGAACTACCGCAAAGTCAGAAATCAAGTGTGACCAAAGTATAATGAGTCAGAGAAGAAGCAACAGGAAATGCAGAAGAAGTCAGTGATATTAAAATCAAATGGGGTCATTGAATTATGGCAGCAAATTGGTTTTTATTCTGAGTACAGCAGGAAGTCATTGGTGATCTTAAGCAGGGAAGTGATGTGGTTTTATTTATGTTCCTTTAAACGATAGCTCTGACGCTATATGAAGGCTAGATAGAGAGCAGAGCAAGAAATCTCTAGAAGATAAGTCATTTATTGTCCCACCCTCTAAAATTTTATTATTATTATTATTTTGAGACTAGGTCTCGCTATTTTGCCTGGGGAACTGCAGGTTCATATTGCCTGGGGTACCACAGACTCAAGCAATCCTCAGTCTCAGCTTCCCAGGTAGCTGGGATTACAGGCACGTGCCACCACGCCCAGCTATATTTTTTTGGAACTAGGTCTCTCTACATGCCCCCGGAGGGACTCAAACCACGATCCCTAGCCCTGGCTGCAGATTCCTAGGCTGCCGCTTACAGGCATGCGCCACCATGCCCGGCCTAAAACCTTATTGTTGGTCCTTAATTCTTTTTCTATTTCAAAAAATTATGGACTGGACATTTATACCATATACAAAAATTAGCTCAAAATGGAGGAAAGAACCATAAATAACTACTGACCTCAACAATAAAAAAGGAAATCTCCTGATTTGAAAAATGGACTAAGGACTTAAATAGACATTTCGCTGAAGAGACACAAAGCAATAGCTGGGCGTGGTGGTACACACCTGTAATCCCAGCTACCTGGGAGGCTGAGGCAAGGGACTCAAGTGGGCAACATAGCGAAACCTAGTCTCTGAAAAAAGAGAGACACACAAAGCTATATATACAAACATGATCAACATCACTAGTCATTGGGGAAATTAAAATCAAATACCAACTCATACTTATTAGGATGACTACTCTCAAAGTCAGGCAAGTGTTGGTGAGAATGTGGAGACTGGAATTCTTGTTGGGGGAAATGTAAAAAATGGTACAGCCACTGGGGAAAACAGGATGACCGTTGCTCAAAAAAAAAAAAAAATTACCATATAATCCAACAATTCCACTTCCTGGTATATACCTAAAAGATTTTAAAGTAGGGGGTTGGAGAGATATTTGTATACTCATGTTCACAGCAGTATTATTCACAGACACTTATTCCTAAACTACTACCTATCTATGGGTGAATAGATAAGTAAAATATTATATATAAAATATACATATATATAATATTCACAGTGGACTATTATTCAGCTCTAAAAGGGAGGGAGATTCTGACACATGCTACAACCTAAAGGAACCTTGAGAATGCAATGCTAATTAAAATAAGCCAGTCACAGAAAGACAAATCTACATGCTTCCACTTACAGGTCATAAGTGTAGTCAAATCAAAGGCAGAAGGTATAATGGGCTGGTCACGGTGGTTCATGCCTATAAGCTTCAGCCTATGAAGAGGACAGGGCTAGGGATCATGGTTCGAGTCCCACCTGGGGCCCGTAGCGAGACCTAGTTCCAAAAAATAGCTGGGCGTGGTGGTGCACGCCTGTAATCCCAGCTACCTGGGAAGCTGAGACTGGGGATTGCTTGAGTCCGTGGTACTCCGGGCAATGATAGAGCCTGCGGTTCCACCAGCAAAAATAGTGAGACTTAGTCTCAAAAAAAAAAAAATGTATAATGGTAGTTTCCAGGGGCTGGGAAGAGAGGAAGGGTAGGGAGTTATTGCTTCAGTTTTCACAAGATGAAAACTGTTATGGGGATGGATGGTGGAGATGCTGTACAACAATGGGAATCTAGCTTTGTCACTGAACTGTACACCTAAAAATGGCTAAGATTGCTCATTTTATATTAAATGTATTTTACCACAATGAAAAGAGGTTGAGAATAATCAAGAGCTGTCACTATGTCTACTTGCTAGGCTTGGAAGTGAATATCAGGGAATCCTGTAGAGCCACGCAGACCTTGGCTCCTCAACATACTTAACTGTGTGATCTTGGGTAAACTACTTGCCCTCTCTGAACCTGCTTCATTTTTGGTACTTTCATTATACACCTGAGTGTGTGTGTGTGTGTGTGTGTGTGTGTGTGTGTGTGTGTGTGTGTATTTTGAAAGTAGGTCTCACTATGTTGCCTGGGTAGTCCCAGTCCTAAGGACTCAAGTGAGCCCCAGCCTCAGCCTCCCAGGTAGCTGGGATCACAGGTGACCACCACCATGCCCGGATGCTTTTTCGAGACCAGGTCTTGCTATGTTGCCCAGGGTAGTTTTGAACCTGTGAACTCAAGTGATCCCTGGCCTCTTGTCTCCCAGTTCTTGGATTACAGGCCTGTTTTGTGTTTTGAAAGCAACACATGTGGGAGCACGTAGCTTTCTCAGCTAGTGTGCACATAAGAATTGACAGCCCTCTTGGGTTTTTTCCCGTAATATTCATCTGCCTTTTTCTCACAGGATTTAACCCTTACCCATTGGCTCCAACCCTGGAGGTGAGCATGGTAAACCCTGACTGCACCTCTCTTGATTCTGAGATACCTTGGGAAACCCTTTGCTTTTTTCCTAAATCAAGATTCCCTCCAGCTCATTCTGAGTCTGCTGGGAATCTGCTGTAAACCATCTTTCTCATCCTAAATGAGGCTTCCTTTACATGTTCAGAGCCCTAAACCCACTCCATCATCTGTCAAGCCGGTCCCACTGGCAGGGAAGATCGTCACCATATCTATTAATTTTCTTTCCATTTGTTGGCAATGGGGCCTCTGTGATTAAAGCACAGCCAGAGCCACGTGACACCCACAGGCGCTCTGGGGACTCAGGGGAGTGGGGCTTCTCAGTTGACAAGAAAACACCTGTAAGAATTTTCTCGACCAGGCAGACCCAGGATGGCTGATTAGACCGGCTGACATCTTAATGCCCAGGGCCCAGATGGTAGAAGGCCGAAGCTCCTCTGTGGTATAAGGCCTCAGTAGGACTGGCCCCACGGCTTGGGATGAATGTTTGTTTTCTTTAAGCAGTATTCTCCACGTGTCTTTTCTTTCATGAGCCAGGAATGATGCCAACAGCAGCGCCTGCCTGGCTTCCTTTCATCCTCCCTGCCACCCTGAGTATTAACATCATCTTTGTTCTGCAGAGGAGCTAAGTAAAGTGGTTCACCCAAAGACACGAGGAAGTGGTACTAGGAAGTGACAGCGGCAGGATCCAAACTTAGATCCCAGAGCCCACGCGAGACGCATTTCGTGCTGTGCTTTGCTGTTCCTGATCTGTCAGCCTCCTCGCCACCTCAACTAGCTCATTCATCAAACCCTGGCCAGGTGAGAGGTCCAGCCTGGAAGCCAGGACCGGACCCAGTGGAGCAAGGGCCCCAGCAGTGGTGTGGCTCCATAGCACCCATCTGCTTTTCACACACTCCTGGGTCCTCTCCATCTGGGAATCTGGGGACAGTCTGCTCACAGTCCAGGTAGAGACTTAAAAACATCAGAATAATGCCACAGGCACCATGACAGGGCCCAGCTGGGCGAGGGGGAGGGATCTGACCATCTGGGAGCAGCAACCAGTATTTATGGACAAACAACTATAGGCCAGATGTTTCTCAGGCATGGCTTTATATAAACCTGACACCTGTTTGGATTTTCAACAGATAATAAACATTTGTTGGACACTGATGATGTGCCAGGCATGGGAAAGCCACATCCTGGAACTCAGCAGAGGGCCAGGTACCAAGGGACACGGTGTTAACTGGACATGGTTGGCACGTTTGGCCAGCAGCGCCAAGGTTCTCAGAAGGAACCATTCACAAACAAAAGGCTCCAACACAGCCATTTTCTCTCTCCTCTCTCCTCTTCTTTCACCCTGACCTCCCCCTTCTGTGGTCGAGTCCTTGAAGGACAGCTGGGCTGGACCCTAGTTGCCGGAATCTGAAGTGACTCAGCTCTACCAGGATGAAATGGGATGTCAGCTCATTTATTCAAAGCAGCTTCTTTGTTTTTAGATAAACTGGGGGTATTCGTTCCCCACCGATACACAACAGCCCACAGGGGCAGAGAAGGGTCAGAGACCTAAAAACAAAAGCAACAGCAACGAAACATATATCAACTCTCCTCAGAAACAAGGCTGAGAAAAATGGCTTCAGCCTAGATTAAAACTCAGGTGGGCTCCAACAGTGAGGTTGGCTAGAGTTTTTAGAATTGATCTTATTCCCAAATGCTTTCTGAGATCTCCAAAATAACAGCTGCTCACTAGACAATGTTCAAAAAATATAGAACCATCTCGCCTTCTAGAAAAGCAAGGCACCCCTCCCCACCCCATGGGAGAGGAGAGGAAGGCCAAAGAGTAGGAGCATCAGCCCCACAGCAAAGCTGCAAACTGAGGCAGAGGAGATGACCTTCAATGGTCATTCACAGATATCTGTATCCACAAGAAACTTCTTCACTGACATGGCTGGGGGTGAGACCTCCCTAAACCTGATGCCAGAGCCATAAGGTAAAGCAGCAGAACAATAGAGACAGGAATGGAGATGACAGTATGCAAGGAGAAAATATGGACAGTCCACAAATAAAGATAGACTGGTTAACACTGAAAACCTACCAGCATGGTTCACCTGGTCCCAAGGACACAGTCCCTCACCCAATGAAAGGACACTGCCACAGGAAAGAAAGAGACTAATGGGCCAGGCATGGTGGCGCATGCCTGTAAGCGGCTGTCTAGGAAGCCGCAGCCAGAATCAGGGATCACGGTTCGAGTCCCGCTTGGGGCAACGTAGCGAGACCTAGCTCCAAAAAAATAGTTGGGCAGAGCATGGTGGCACATGCCTGTAATCCCAGCTACCTGGAAGCTGAGGCTGGGGATCGCTTGAGTCCATGGTAACATGGGCAACGTGGGAAAATAGCAAGACCTAGTCACAAAAAAAAAAAAAAAAAAAAGAAAGAAAGAGACTAATGGACTTAAGACAGAATAGCAAACAACAAAGAGAAGGGTTTGAGTGAATGGAGGGGGTGACAGAGGGAGAGGGAGGTATCCCAAAAACCATTTACCAAGGTTGTGATTTAAAGAATAAAAATAAATAAAATAAATTAATTAAAAAACAGCTGGGCACAGTGGCTCGTGCCTGTAAGCTTCAGCCTAAGCGGCCGGGGCTAGGAATCGCGGTTCAAGTCC
>PVHY01030089.1:0-13699 GCA_004024945.1 Uropsilus gracilis
AGAGGGGGAATGATCAGGGAGGGTGGGGGGGATGAATCCCAGGAATTACAAAGATGTGAAATTTATATTTAAATAAATTATTTGATGTTTAAAAAATAAATAAAAATTTTAAATGTGAATAGTCTTATATTTATTTAGGAAGTTTATTTCATAATTTCAAAATTCACCCATAAGGAAAACTACTGGTCTAGATTACTTAATTTGTGAAATATCTAACGGTGAAATAATACTAATGTTAAATAAATTCTTTCTAGTAACAAGAAGATTTTTAAGGAAAAATAAAGATATAAAAATTATGATGTGAGATTAACCTTGATACCAAGACCTGATAAGAATATTATGAAAAATAAAATTGTAGACAAACTTCTCTCATCAATTTTGACATAGTAAATTCAAGCGTCTATTAGTCAATTGACTTAAGAAATATATACTCAAAATCATATACCATTGCCAAGTCGAATTTATTCCAGGGGGGGAAAAAAAGCCTTAGTCAACATCTGAAAGCAAATCAATATAATTTACCATATTAACAAAGTAAAAGAGAAAATCTTTTCAACAGACATAGAGGCACATTTGATAACTCAGTATACATTTATGATAAAAACAAAACTTGCAGTAAATTAGCAATGTAAATTTTTTCATCCAACAGATTTCCCTCAAAATAATAACTAATAGTAAAACATTGAAATTCTCCCATATCATTTCTAAGAAAAAGAATGAAACAATGATAGTTACTATTAAAACTTCTATTCAACATTGTAAGGAAGATCCTAACAAATGAGATAATATCATAATCAAGGAAGAGATATATGAGTGCAATTTGATGATCTGATTATAAAATTTATATGAAAATGCTATAATAGCCATGACCACCTTGCAGTAAAAGAACACTGGAAGAATTAATCACCAGGTAGCTAGAATTAGCATAAAGTTAAGTAACTAAGGAGAATACCATTGATTGAAGGACATGAAAATAAATCAGAGGAGAAAATAAATTAATTAATTAATTAATTAATTAATTAATTAATATATGACATGATTTATGACAAAGTTGGCAGTGCAGTATGGTAGAGGAAGAATGTTCTTTTTTATAAATGGTATGGAGTCAAATGGATACCTTTATGTTGATAAAATTATTCATGTTGCCTACTACACATTACTCAAAAATCAACTCTAGGTAAACTTAAAATGCAGAAATTAAAAGTTGTTAGAAGAAAATATTAGCAGCTATCACAGTATTTAGAAAGATAAAGATTTTTGAGCAAAATAGCTATAAAAGAGAGAAGATTGATAAGTTATGCTATATTGATAAGAAATTTTTGGTACCAAAATTATCTTTAAGAAAGTGTGAAATCACATATAGCCAATTAATCTTTGACAAAGAAGGGAAAAACATACATTGGAACAAAGATAGCCTCTTCAACAAATGGTGCTGGGAAAACTGGACTAAGACATGAAAAAAAATGGACCAAGACATCTCTCTCACACCATGTACAAAAAATTAATTCAAAATGGATAAAAGACTTAGATATCAGACCTGAACCATAACATACATAGAGGAAAACTTCGGCAAAACCCTCCATGAAGTACAATTCAGAAATTCCTTTCTGGAATCATCTGCAGAAGGCAAAAAATTGAAGGAAAATATAAACACATGGGACTTCATCAAACTAAAAAGCTTCTGTACAGCAAAAGAGACAAAAGAAAAAACTAAAAGAAGCCCAACCAAATGGGAAAAAATTTTCGCCCTCCACAAGAGTGATAAGGGATTAATAACACAGATCTACAAGGAACTCACACAACTAAACAAAAACAAAACAAGATGCCCAATCAAAAAATGGGGAGAAGAACTAAAAAGACACTTCTCCAAAGAGAAAATGCAAATGGCCAACAGGCACATGAAAAATTGCTCAATGTCACTAGCAATCAGAGAAATGCAAATCAAAACCACAATGAGATACCACTTTACACCAGTAAGAATGGCCCACATCAAAACAAGTGCTGGCGTGGATGTGGAGAGAAAGGAACACTCTTACACTGCTGGTGGGAATGTAAACTCATCAACAACAACTGCTGGCGTGGATGTGGAGAGAAAGGAACACTCTTACACTGCTGGTGGGAATGTAAACTCATCCAGTCACTATTGAAAGCAGCATGGAGGATTCTCAAACTCATGAAAATGGAATTACCATTTGACCCAGCAGTCGCACTTCTGGGAATCTACCCAAAGGAGACCTCAATGTGGGTACAAAAGGACACCTGTGCTCGGATGTTTATTGCAGCACTGTTTATAATTGCAAGGACATGGAAACAACCCAAATGCCCCAGAACAGATGACTGGATGAAAAAGATGTGGTGTATATACACAATGGAGTATTACTCATCAATCAAAAATGACAAATTTGATGAATTTATAGACACCTGGATGTACCTAGAAGAAATCATTCTAGCAGAAATGAGCCAGATAGAAAGGGACAGAAACCAAATGGTTTCACTACTATGTGGTCAACCAAATACAACTACATGAGAGTGGGGACCAGCTGGAGTGGGTGGGGAGGGGAGGTGGTGGCTGACCCCCAGGGACTGAAATGATGTGATATATATATAAATAAATTATTAATATATATATATATGATCAATAAAAAGAATATTTTTTTAAAAATAATAAAAATTAAAATTAAAAAAGTGTGAAATCATTATAGTTTGGGAAAAGATTCAGAAATCATGTTCATAATATAAAAGGAACGCAAATAGATCAACTAGAAAAAATAGAGGCAAGTAATAGACAATTGGTCACTAACAAATAGGCATTTATTAGTTTTTTCTTTTATATAAAAGAGTAAACACATGCTCGATAAACAATTTGTGCAACATTATTAAATCAGAGAATCTAAAAATTTTTAAATTGGGAGAAGTACGTGGTTCAGCTGAACTTTCCATATCTTCTTCCAGGCCATTTGGACTACACTCTGGTTACACTCTGACAGGACCTATTAATGACCAACACATAACCTATGCCCAGGTGTTCCACAACCTGATTGCACATAAATGTGTACTACACACCTGTGCAGGAATGCTGAACACTGTTCATGGTGCCCCAAGACCAGAAATAGCCAAAATATTTATCAATACAAAAGGATATATTTATCCTTTTATGAAGGAGCACGAGAAGATGGAGATGAAGGCTTGCGGGTGATGGGGTGAAGGGAGAAGCCCAGGAAATGCAATGATGTAACATAGATATCTATATAGATATATATGTGTACACACATAATTTGTAAACAACAAAATGGTCAACAATTTTAATCCTTTTGGGATAACTATCCTTTTATATTACATATAATATACATTTTTTGTGAGTGTATATTTGTACATGTATAGATGTGTAGCATTGTCAGTGCTGCTTAGCATCTGGGAAGTCCTTAGCTGAGCTAGTAATGCCTGTGGAATAGATGGAGCAGGAGCAGGCAGGCTGGGTCTTGGAAGGCCAAGCAGATATAACATTGGTGAAAAGGAGAGCAGGAAGAAGATGGGGCTGAGAGGAGCCTCACAGCACCGTGTGGTTCTGAGACTATCCCAGCCAGTTCAGTGGGGACCCCCCCCCCTCAAATATTTCACACAGCATCTGCATTAAGCGGGCTTATTCGCCATAATGTCCCTACTCTCCTGCCATGCTCAGTGGCTGCCAGAGACGCTGTGCACGGAGATTATATCCTAGGTTTGAATGCTGCAGTGGATCCCAAAGCACTATGGCTGGAGTCTGAGGGCTAAGGACGCTCCTCAAGGCTGCCCCTCAGACCTCCATGGCTCCCATACACTGCAACACTATAGGACCAATACAAATAAACTGCCTCAAAATACAACATGGGAAGGTCTTATGAAGGTACAATTGAACATTAGAGCCAGGTCAAAAAGAAACAGTTTGATTACATATGTAGGTTTATATATGGAATACACATATGACAGAACTCTGAACAACAGCCTGAAGCAATTTATGGTGGTAGATGACAGAACAGTGGTTAGCTTTGATCAGGTTAATTGACTAACAAGGGGCATTCGGTAGGTAGTTACACATAAGAGTCTAGAGTATTCACTTTGTGAAGATTCATTTTACAATTCACCACAATTTGCATTCTTTTCTGCGGGTATGCTATGTCAAACCTCAGGAACAATTACTTTTAAAAAGTTAGTGTGATCAGAAAATGGTATGAGCAGAAATAGATGCCATGGAAATTCAGGTAACCAAAGCTCAAGGGAATAAAGACTTTGTAGGATGAGGTAAAATACGAAGGTAACAAAATGCATTTATTTTGATATAGACAACTCAACTAATTTACCAAAATATTTCTGTAATGTTTAAGCCCCTATTATTAATAGGAAACAGGTGACATGCTGTTGCTTTGTTTATTGTCACAAACAACTTTCTGATGGGTTAATAGCTACTGTGCTTTTATTCTGCAAAAGCTTGTGCAGACCAATATTAGCTTAACACAGCACTTCTCGACTTTTCCTAAGCTGACACAAATGAAAGCTTAGGAAAAATACCATTTTGATGCTCCCTTTAATTGAATTTGCATACTGTTTTGCATAATAATTGATGTCTGTATTACTTAACTATCTTTATAACATGCTTCTCCACAGCAGACATGCTATTTCCTCTTCCTCTTGGTTAAATCAGAGGAATAATAGTCTCAAAATGATAACAGAACAGAAAGAGGATTGGGGAAATATTTAGACCATAGGGCTACAGGACTAGAAAGTATTCTGGAACTAACTGGACTTGTCTAGACTCATGTAAGCCTAGGTATTTATTGAATTGATAAATAATTATGAGCTTACAATGTGCTAAGCTCTATTTTAGGTGCTTTTCATTCCCGCATGTTTCCATAGTGAGATATGAATGAGTAGAAGTGGAATGAGTAGCAATGGAGCAAAAACAGAACTGGGATACAACTGAATTTTGTTAACATCTCTGTTTCTAATTAGATCTCTGTGACGGGGAGCTAGTGATCCAACATTCTCCCCTGCAGATTCCTGAGTTGTAAACCAAGGAAGCTGATCTCTAAGCTATGTTCTATATTCTAGCAGTTTCTTATCCTGGATTTGAATCTCATTTATCAACCTAGTGAAATGGTGCAAATTACCTCCCTGTGTCTAACTTCTCTCCTTTAACACAATAGTTGTAGCAGACACTTCTAGTTGTCCTTATTTATTCTTTCTCCTCTACTCTAAATACAAATTGTTCACTTGTCTGTACTTCCCCTGTGAGAGTTAAGTGCAAATAATTCCATCCTAACTCTAGCTATGGTAACTAATTAGCTCAAACCATGGATATAGCTTGCATGATTTTAGAGATAAATAAATCTAACATAGCTGTAAAAATATAGTAAATACATTTGGCTTCATTGGAACCAAAACCCTCTAACTATCATGCCTTCAGCCAGTTAGTTTGGAAAATTCTGCAACATTAAATAGGTCATTTTACATGTGTATATGGGTATATGCACACACATGCATACACATACACTTATTTTTATTGAAGTAACATTGGTTCACAGACAATATAAATTTCAAGAGTACAGTTTCACACCTCCACAAAGTATACACCACACCCGACCCACTAACAAAGGTCTATTGCAAAATTCTCCCCCACATATCGCTCCCCCCACCCCTTCTCTCTGATAACCACCATTCTGTTGTCAGAAGCTAAAAGTTTGATCTTGCTTTCATTTGTTTGTTTGTATTCCACATATGGCAAAGTCTTACAGTATTTGTCTTTCTCTTTCTAACTCATTTTATTCAGTATAATCCTTTCAATATCCACGCATGTTGTTGTAAATGGCAAGGTTTCATGTGTTTTCTAGCTGAGTGGAATTCCGTTGCATACACATTCTTTACATTGGCAATCAGTTGGACTTTGGACAGATGTGGTGCAATCACATAGCTCTAAACATATATAAAGCGATTTACCTATATCATATAAGGTATTATAAACCAACATCATCTTAATATAAAATGAAATAAAATTTCAAACATTTTATAAAATATTTAACAATTAATATTAACCTCAAAACTGTTAAAATAGCAAAATTGGGATACAATCAACAAAACTCATACTGGAAAGAATTTTAGATGACATACAAGGCGGTTCCTTCTCTTGTGAACCAACATTACTTTAATAAAAACAACCAAAGGGAGCAATTTGTATTGAATATCATGCATACGAATTCATAAAGAAGATACCATACATTTGATGCAATTACTCATTAAAACAATAAAAATGAGAAAAACAGTCATCACCCAGGCTTTCATTTGAACAGGGCAGATAAAATCCATAATATTCACATCTTTCACTGCATGAACATCGAATTCCTCAACAAGCTGGTGAGAAGGTTCCTGATCTTGGTTGTCTCCAGTCCTAGCACCGTGCTGAGTCTTATATATATATATATATATATTTTTTTTAATTTTATTTATTTTGTTCTTTAGATCACAAGATCTCTAAGTGGTTTTTGAGATACCTTCCCTCCCTCCTCCCTCTGGTACCCCTTCCATTATCTCAAACCCCACTCTTTGTTGTTTACTAATTGTGCTATGTCTCTTTCTTTCCTGTGACAGGATCCTTTCACTGGTTGAGGGACTGTGTTGTTGGAACCAGGCGAACCTTGCTGGTAGGCTTTCCGTCTTAAGTTTGTGTTGGGTGGCCAGTCTTTATTCATGTGTGATCTTTCCATGTTTTCTTGCTGCAGGCTGTCTTCTCCAATCTCATCTCCACTGCTTTGCTGCTTTACCTTATGGCTCTGGTGTCAGATTTAGAGGGTCTCGCCCCAGCTAATGTCAGGGAAGAAGTTTCTCTGTGAATACAGGCATCTGTGAATGGCCTTTGTAGATCATCTCCTCTGTTTCAGTTTGCAGTTTTTTTTTTCATTTTTCACCAATTTTAATATATTTTAGATAGAACCCTTTTCTAGAAATCTATATATATTCAAATTTATTGTTTAAAACAACGTGCTGAGTCTTTGCAGAAGGCAGCCTCAGAAGTTGGGCAATGCCATCCCACCTCAGTGCTACACAGTCCTTCAGAGAACCACGACAATAAGTGCAAAATACTGTAGTTCGTGTTGCAGGCATTCCAAGGAGAACGAGAACCGTAGAGCGCTAATAATTTTTAAAACTTGGACAAGGCTCCCAGGAGGAGGTAGGGCTTGTTTGAAGTTTGATGGAAGAAAGAACTTCACTCGAGGCAAAGGGTTGAAGGAAGCACTGGAGGACGGACCTCCAAGCTGGTCCCATGCGGCCGCAGCAGCCCCCACCCTAGCTGAGGCCGGTTGACAGCTGCCAGCCTGTGGGCCTTGTAGGAGCATGGCGGCCGCCACGCAGCCTGCCACCACATGCCTGCCTCCACATCTGCGACGCAGACGACCTTGGCCTTGGTGCGTTACTTCTCAGGAGCTGAGGATCCTCCCACCACAGGGCCACCCAGGGGCGCAGGGCGCTCTGGGGCCGCGTGTGTGCCTGCGTTCATGCTGCGTGGACAGGCTGGCTGCAGATGGTGGACTTAGGCCATATGACCCGCTGCCAGAGCAGTGGTTGGAGCCACCACAGCTAACCTGGGAATGGGAGGCCGTGAGGGTGGGAGGCCATGAGGGTGGGAGGCCGTGCGGCTGGGCACAGCTGGGTCTGAGGGCCAAGCGCACAGGACAGCTGGTCCCTGTCCCCTCCCTGCGCCTGGACTTGGTCTGTGTAGATCCGCCATCTTCCCGAACATCCTGAGCAGGATCTGGGGCAGCAAAGGGAGGCATGGAAGGGCCTGGAAGACTTAAAAAACTCAACTCACACGTGGGCCCTTTCCGAGTGAGCCCAGCTCTCCCTGTAGTCCCTGTGCTCTGGTCTCTTCCTTGGAGGAACTACCCTGGCTCCTCTTCCACTCATGCCCAGGAAACCGTTTCTGGTCAGCTGACTGGTCCCTTCTTCCACCTGACTGGACCCGACTCACTGAACAGGCCAGCTGGGCCTCACTCAGAGTCTTGGCCTGGAGGCGGGACTCCACCCCAAGAACTCCATTCAGAGCAGAATACACGCCACTGAGCACCTTCCCGGCTGTGCTGTTATTGTTGCCCCTCCCTCCCCCTCCCTTCTCTCCTCCATCCTCTCTTCCACACCCTCCCCACCCTATCTGCTTTAGAGTGTATCCTGCAGTTCTACTGCAGGTGAGACCCCACCAACAGGGACACCCCCTTCCTGCCAGGTTTGCCCAACTGCAGTAGGTCATTCCAGCCCCCCCCCCCCCCCAGAATCCTGGAAAGTTCTAGATGTCAGAAGGAGGGGTCAGGATCATCGCTAGGATTCTGATGAATGGAGACAAGCCACCATCAGTTTTACACCGTGTGAGTGCCAATTTAAGCTGGATTAGCCTGGCCCCTCTAAGTACCGTGTTTAGGGACTAAACTATTATAGCTGCAACATGGCTAGCAGAGGAAATGAAATGGAAGCCTGTAAATCCCCGAGTGGATCGCAGGAACGCCAATTCAGACAACTAAGTACAGTTTTATTGGGGGCTGTACTGTAAAGGTGGCTTAGGGAGACCCCAGGGCCGGGCCTCTGTGTGCATGTGTGGGGGCCCTTAGTGATCATTAACTCTGGAAACTAAAAAATGTTGCATGGCCCTGCAAGTAAAAATGATGAAGGCATTTCTCGTAGCTATTTCTGTGCATCATAAAAACAGCAGGACTTTTTTTTTTTTTAAATAACCTGATATTCTTTATCCCAGTCTTTCCTGAGGGGAATTAAAGAGCTGAGACCTGTAGGAATTTATTGGTCTGATGGGATAATAACACAACCCCAAAAGGACACACATTCCCAGTGACTCATTTGAGTCTCTATCTAAACGTAAAGCCTAGTCTTATTTTTTGAAACCAGCTTTCTGGTAGACAGTTTAAGAGTTAAGGGATTATAAGAATAAGTCATTGATCTCCCATTTCTGAGGTTAACAAAGAATTTCTTATTACTGGAACCAGACTTTGCCTTTAAACCCACATATTTTAACAGGGGGAGGGGATGGAGAAGGGTGGAAAATTGTTTTTATTTGCTCTGTGATCATTTGAAAGCTTTGTGACATTCTTGGGAAGAAAAGAAAGATAAAACATTAAATCTTATGAAAGCGCTTTCCTTGTTCTTGAAAAAGACAAATTAGAAATTACCTTGGAGAGGGAGAACCTTGGGATAGACAATGATGTAATGTGTGTGTATATATATATATATAATATATATGTAATATATATGTTTGTAAATATATATGTGTAGTCAATTTTTAAAAATAATAAAATTATATATGTTTTTTTAAAAAGGGGGAAAAAAGAAATTACCTTGAATAGCATGTACATAGAGTGACCCAAAACTTTTTGAAGGGTGGCCTTTCTTGTAAAAGCAAACAGTGTGACTTACTGTGTACTTGCATAAAAATACTCTTTTCAGTCAAAACAATTTCAGGTGAAATATGAGGTGCTGATCAATGAGATAGTTCTATTGCTAGCTCAATGAAACCTGCTTAATAAATATTTTACAGACTTTTTGTCAAAAAATTTTCATTAAAGGAATGACAGGTAACATACTACTAATGATGATGGGGTACCACATTCACATACAGCAACTGAGTATTGAAATAAACACATCATTACTTACACATCTCCATGGACATTACTGTCCCCCCAAAGGGAGTCCTTGGGAACAGTGTGTGGTTCCCAGGGATGGATCCTGAGGAGCTGGGCATGTGGAGAGATGGGGGAGGATAGCTTGGGGCAAGCAGGAAAGCAGTTGGCACCACTAAGGTAGGTCTAAGTGTGTGTTTTGAAAAAACTAAGGATTAAAAAGCTATAGCACATGAAAAAGTGTGTGATCCTGTTTGTCCAAATGTGCAAATATTTTCATTTGTTTTTTTTTACAGTTTG
This sequence comes from Uropsilus gracilis, assembly GCA_004024945.1. Lineage (NCBI taxonomy): Eukaryota > Metazoa > Chordata > Mammalia > Eulipotyphla > Talpidae > Uropsilus > Uropsilus gracilis. The sequence goes on from PVHY01030089.1 coordinate 9,948, forward strand.
AACATATCTGCACATTGAAAACACAATTCTGGACAAAGATGAATCAAAGTGTTTAAAATACTAGTAAGTGAAAATGAGCTGACCATTTTCCGTGCTTTTTGCTTAATTGTATTCCTGACACTTTGTATATATGATTGTGAATGGTGTATACCTATACACAACTTGTATGTATTCATGCCTACATGCACATGTGTGTATATACATATAAAACATAATAATGTATGCTGCCTATAGAAATAGGCAGGGATGTAGAATAGGATGAGAATTGACCACACAGACTTGGAGTGAGTGACTTGGAGGGTGTTGGGAATGATTTAAATCAGTTTCTCTAAACCAGTCGTTTGGTTTCAGCTGGTCATGAGCAGGGTACAGGCTGAGGGGGGAGGGGCACAGAAGACCTTAACAGCTGAGAGAATGGAGCACCGGGTTGCAACCAGGGCTGACATCACTGGACTCCCAGATAGCGCCCCTCATCAGTTGGCCTGGGGTACTTAGTCCATTTCTTTCATGGAGCAGCCTTTCCTAATAATTGTTTCTTCATTTAAAAGGCCGGTTGACCATAGTGATTGTTTATGGAAACCAGAAACTGGGGTGTCTCCGCCAGTCCTTCCACTAACCAAGGTCCTTTCTCTCTCCACCTTCTTTGGATTACCTTCCTGTCAGCTGTTTGAACTGAGGACACTAGTCCATATTCTGATTTCCTTGCAACTGATACACACCTGCTGGGGAAATAGAGTAGAATGGTCGTGCTTTTCAATATCTAGCTAGTACCATTAAAAAGTAGGTGTTTTGTGGCCAGGCATGGTGGCTCATGCCTGTAAGCTTCAGCCTATGAAGCAACCGGGGCTAAGAATGGCGGTTCGAGTCCCGCCTGGGGTCTGTAGGGAGACCTAAAGTAGATGTTTTACTTATCACTGATTTTTTTTTTTTGAGACTAGGTCTCGCTATTTTGCCTGGGGAACCGCAGGCTCACGTTGCCCGGGGTACCTCAGACTCAAGCGATCCCCAGCCTCAGCTTCCCAGGCAGCTGGGATTACAGGCGCGCCACCACGCCCAGCTATTTTTTTCTGGGACTAGGTCTCGCTATGTTCCCCCAAGTGGGTCTTGAACCCACAGACTCAAGCAATTCCTAGTCCTGGCCTCGCTCCATAGGCTGCGATTAAATGCCCGGCCCCATTACTGATTTTTAGAGGATTTTTTAAAAGAAAAATATTACAAATATTTCTCTGCTGTATAAATGATCATTTTAAAAGTTAATGAAGTTTCAAGGCTACTCACTTAAGGAATTATTTCTTAAGAGGCTAAATTTGAAGCACGTCCCTCTCAGCTTTTAAGTTGAGAGATTTCTGTACAGGTAAGTGACAATGCCTCCTCTCTAGACTGCTTCAACTATCCACTTGGGGAATGTTGTCTTGATAGGAAGCAAAAGATGTTCTGTGCTAAATATTAAAGTCATCCTAAAATGAGTGGATTATATTGAAAGTTTTCCCCTCTTAGCAAAGAAACTGAGAACCTAGAAGAACTTTTGAAAGTTCTCTGTGTATTGATTTATTCAAAGAAAACTTCTGCAGTTCAGCAAGAAAACTCTTCTGAACTGGGACCAGATCGAGCTCAGCTGTCTCATTCATTTTACTTTCTTGATTCCAGGACTACAACCCTAATCTGTGTTTACTCACTTCTCTCATACAGAATCATTAGCCTCACTCTCCTTTTTGCTAAAGCACAGGCAATACCTACTGGATATAAGCCAACTTTTTCCTTAATCATGATGGTTTCAAACAAAACTGCCTCCCTCTCAAAATCTCTGTGTGTCCACCCTTATCACCTACCCACAGTCTGCTCAGCCCCAAGAAACCATGTGACAAAGGACCATATATGTGACACTGGCCTCAACAGATAGTAGTGAAATTTTGCATTATTATCCTGATGGGGATAAGGCAGGAAAGTTCTTGAAAAGGTGTCTGATTATTGTCTTTTGTCAGAGGTTAAATGGGTAATTAATTTGCTGCTCGAAGCCTTTCCACAACCATTTTACACCTGTCTGATTGAATAAATTATAAACCACCCCAAAATGAACAATCCCCTCACTTGGATGTTGCTGAATAACATCTTTGAAAATGTTTCCTTTTAATAATTTCAAAATAATGAGCATCAAGGTCTTGTTTCCATCATTATCGGCGTCAGTTTGATCTGTAATGCTCTGAGTGCCTCCTTGCTGCCAGGTATTTGAGAGAGAAATATAAACACAGACTCCCAGTAACTCGCCTGATGGTTTTATAAAGTGGAGGAAAAGGATGCTGAGAAGACTCAGAAGAAGGTGGAAGGCCTGTGCTCGGATGTTTACTGCAGCACTATTTATAATTGCAAGGACATGGAAGCAACCTAAATGCCCCCAAACAGATGACTGGATGAAAAAAATGTGGTCTGTATACACAATGGAATATTACTCATCAATTAAGAATGACAAATTCAATGACTTTATGACAACATGGATGAACTTAGAAGAAATCATACTAGTGGAAGCAAGTCAAAAAGGGAAAGATGGAAGTCAAATGGTTTCACTATTATATGGGATATAATGAAAAAATAAACAAAAGTCATGAGGAAAAGACAAAACAAGCTAAGCACCAAACTGAAGCACACAACTTTGGGTAGGCGGAAGGGGAAGGTGGGGGGGTGTAAATCCCTGGGATTACAATGATGTGAAATTTATATATAAATAAATTATTTTAAAAAAGAAGGTGGAAGGAGAAAAAGGTATGCAGAGAAGTCTTCATACAAGGGTGCTTAGAATCTGGACATGTCTTTGAAATGTGAATTTGACATCAACAGAAAGGACAAAAGAAAGATACACGATGAGTAAAGGTAAGGAAAGGGAGGAGGGAGAAGCAAATAGGTTAAAACCTCGTTCTAGAAGACAACATCATACAAATCATGTTTGAGCTCAACTTTTTAGGCAGAAGTGTATAGAATGTTGTTAAGCATGGAAACTTGCTTTCCATCAGGTAGCTGAGTTAGAGAAGGAAATCTCTAAGAGCAGGGTGAGTGGTGAGTGGTGATAGGTACTGGAAGTCAGAGGAACTAGTGTGGAGAACTCCAGGGATATAGGTGAGAGAAGGGGAAGGCCTGGGCTAAGGCAGCAGGAATAGGAAAGGGATACAGGAATAGACAAGGCACAGGAGGGAAGCAACTTCTTGAGATGAGGACCAATTAAGGTGGCACAGAGAAAATAGAAGTGAAGATAGTACTGAGATTGCAGTTATGATTTTATGTCATTCAGTGAATGCGAGGAAATAAGAGGAGTGGGGATTTTGGAAAGGAGAAAATCAGAGTTAAAAATGCAATCAGAAGCATAGAGCAAGACAAGGGGAGAAGGGAAACATCAAGAAGAGATGGGCACAGAGATTAAGATGGTTCACGGGTGTTAAGATAGTGGAAGAATCTCGGGGTAGACAATGATGTAAATGTATATATATGTACAATCACTATGAAAAAATAAAAATGCAATCAGAGTATTACTAATTGAGACACAAGAGAAAATTACCAGTGGAGCTGCTAATAGATCATTGTAGCTCTAGAGAGAGCATGGGATATGGACACAGAGTTTGAAATCATGGGTATAAGGAGAATACTTAAACTATGGAAATAAAGCAAATGTCCAAAATGTCCTATCATATAATTATAGGTAGGACCCCTACATCTAGAGAACAGGGGAGAAAAAGAAGAGCAGGAGGCACTACCAGAAAGAAAGG